>ML810982.1:56364-88815 GCA_009831015.1 Picea engelmannii
TAATTCTCCTTTTGATTATAACAAGCATAATCAAGTAAACCGGAACTTGTGGAATCTTTATCCATGTACTTATTGTCATTCACCTAAGCATTGTGTTTCCAAGTGTTGGAAGAGACAAACTTTGTACAGGAAACCTATGTCGAACAGGAAGGAAACGCGACGTAAAGGCTCAAGTCCACAACGGAAGAAAGAGAAGGGGAAACAGGTCTGGATGCCAAAAACTCATTGCACGTTTTGCAACAAGAGTGGACATCAAAAGGCTAGTTGTTGGAAGCTTAATCCAGAGCTTCATCCAAGGAAGGACAAAAGGATTCTGCATGTACCCACGAAGTAGGAAGGATTACCAGCGAAGCAAGAGGAATAGCGTGAAGGAGAGAAACCAGTCACTTGGTTCTGCCAGAAGTGGATGTCTCGACTTCATTGTATTTTGCTTCCATTAATGTAATCATCTTTCAGAGACAAAGAGCAAGCCGGGTGGCCTATACCGAGTTTGTTGACTGGTCAGTAACCTTTTGGGGACCAAAAGGTCTTATTGTGGGGAGGTGTGATCCGAAATCGGATTCAGAAGCCTGACAGGGCATGAAAAATGCTCAAAAATGAAAGTGATCGGAATCTGACGAAAACAATGCCATTGCGTCTGTCTCGTCTTCCTGATTCTGGTGGTATATTTACTTTGTCAAACAGAGTCCGTATGGAGAAGATATCGCATTCTGTCCGAAAAGTCAAACAGGCAAAAATTTGTTGACTGTGCAGTCCGTACGGACGTTGACGTGGCATGTCCGTATAGTGACACATGGCATGTCCATACAGGACACGTGGTAGTTTTGTACACTGACGTGGTGGTTCCGTACAGTACACGTGGAAATTTCGTACGGTGACATGTGGCGGCTCCAGGGAGTGACACGTGGCAGGCAGATTTGGACTTTTTGGTGCACGGCTAGACCAATCCCGAGGTGACACATGTCACCACTAAAAGGGTGACACATGGCACGGATGATGTCAGTATCCTACGTGTCGGATGATGTCAGCAGCATACGTGGCATCGGTGACGTCAGCAGGCTGACATGGCAAGATGACTGGACCGTACGGCGAGTTGACGTGGCGGGTGACAGAGCGTACGGAAACGACGCGTGGCAGATGATGTGGGAAAATCAGTGTTGGACACACGGCATATTCTGATTGGATGACGTGAAATAATCATCGGTTGACACATGGCATGCATCGGTTGGATGTAAGGGTGCCACGTGGCCCAATCACGGGCTTCCACGTGGCACCCCGGTTTTTGTCAATTTGGTTATGGTTTCAAAAGTTTTGGGGTCGATCGAATTCGAACCGGTGACCTCCCCCTATGTCAAAGCTTTCATATATTTCGATTTCCAACACGCCATTGTATTGGTTCTTGTTATATGTACCAATTCACATGTATTTAAAGTTATTGTATTGTGTATTGCGCGGGGGGGTCGGGTCGGGGCTTAGCCTCGACCCCTGGTTCTATGTAATGTATGGGACCACACCCTATGCACGGGCGTGAATGTAAAAACTTGGCACGGATTGTTTACAATACGTAAGCCCCGGTCACATAACATATGACCAGCAGTTTGTATGCGCGTGGGTAATGTTGTATTAAAACCACGGATTTATGACATTGCATGTGACCAACCGGGCGCGCAAAAGGGGTGGCCCGCGCTAGCGCGTGGCCACATGGTATACATGTGACCATTTCAAAGGGGCACGCTAGGAAAAAGGGTGCTAACGCCCTATATAACTATATTATATAGTTAGAAAATGGGTTTTTAAACTGCGTTTTGAGTTTTTAAATGTAATTAACTCATTTTTAATGTAATTGGGATTTATTGGGTGGTTTTTTAGCCTAACTTCTTGGAGGAAGTTGGAGATGGGAAACTACCTTCCCAACTATTTAACCAAGGCTTGTTTGAGGCCATGGGGACAGATTTTGAGAGCATTCAGAGCAGAGATGCTGAGGAGAAGCCAAGTCAAACCCAGTTTGAGGCAGAGAAGTCGTTGAGGAGGAGATGTTGTCGGACCATTTCTGAGAGCTCCGGACGTCCGTTTCACGTGTCATTTTTTGTGCATGGTTCCAGAGATCTAGGCAAACATGACCAAATCAGTCTTGTAGCCATTCAGCATTGTAATGATGTACTATCGAGCTTTCGAACAGAAATAAAGAAGCCCCCCCCACAGAGAAAAGGCCCGGAGACATAGGCAAAGTTGTGCCGAACTCCGTTATCAACCTGCGTATTATGGTTTGTTGTCTTTCATTGCATTTCAAATCTGCATATATGTATATGGTTGTATAATTCCTTTTCTTTTCTCATTCTTTCTCTAATTTTCTCAATGGTTAATCAATACATGCAAATAAAAACTCAACCATAAGTCATTCGAAAAATCCTAACGGATCAAAGGTTATCTCCATCCACGGTCAAAACAAACTCTCCCGCCTCTATTCTCCTAAGCTTAGGAAGAAAATAAGATCTATGATGCAGATCATCCCAAGGTCTATTAGGACCAGTCATTTCCTTGAGAATATCCTTGTCGGAGGGCAAGACCAAGTCTAAAGGATATTGAGTAGCAAGAGAATCTTGAGCCTAAATAGGATCGAGAACTAGATCTAACTCCTGTGAGGGAGCCGGATCGGGGTTGGTCGAGGCTTATTGGACAATGTTGTACGCAACCTCACCCATGGATAAGGGAATGGCCATGCCAAGATTCCCTATCCCTTCCATCGAGGCCGATGGGGAAGGTAAATTCCACGAGTCATGAAAGTATCTCATTTTAAAAGACGACACTTGAAATATTGTATCCCTCGGCTGGTCGGGAATAGCCGATATAAACTTTACATCGTTGGAAAGTGACAGATAATCAAAATTTCCCATCAATGATGGAAACAAAGCGACACCTAAGTTGACAATTACAGGCTACGGGTTATCAATCATCGGGACCGTGGAAGCTCTCGATGAAGGGTTAGGATGAGAGAAGGACAATTGGTTGATGGTCACAATTCGGCCCTCATGTTGAAAGCGCAAGACCCGAAAAATTGTGGCAACCACCACATGCATCGCATAAGTCCAACTCCATCCTAACAAAACATTGTAGTCGAGAGGCACATCGACTACTTCAACTTAGACACACATAGTTTTACCCCCTAACTGCACGGGGAAAGAAGGAATTATTTCGTGTGGTCTAAATGATCGACCGTTAAAATTTGTAAGCAACCTAGGTGACAGAGACAACTTAGGCAAGCCAATTGCCTTCCAACATGCCAATGACATCACGTAAGTCGATGCACCCTCATCAACCATCATACGGAAATTTTTCTATGTCAACGATTTCGTGGTGTATGCCACTAATATTTGAAAGGCGACGTGGTGAGGAAGATGAGGTTTTAGGTCGGTTGGATAGAAAATGATCCCTCCTAGGTTACTATTATCTACTATTCCCAAGGAAGACAACGGATGTTTTCTCTGTGAGGGGAAACTATGAAGGATTTCTAGAGAAGACATTGCACAAGGGGTTTGTGCCAGATCTGTTGGATTACTGAGAGGGGGGGTGAAACAGTAATAGCATAATTATAATCCTTTTTCTCCAAATAATCTAAGTGTTATATCAATGTAGAATTATTATCCAATAATTGGAAATAATAAATGAACCATCACACACATACATAGTACACCAGTGTTTTACGTGGAAACCCAAATCGAGAGAAAACCACGGAATGTTTTATCTTATATGTCTTGAAGAATTACATTCATTGGAAGCACCAACTTCCTTTGTTTTCTAGATGCAACTAGAAGGAGGCTCCAACCCCCTAACTTCTCACACTACAACCTGAGGGAAGCTCCAACTCCCCAATTCTCTAGCTACAACCAGAAGGAGGTTACAACCCCCTATGTTCTTCGGCTACAACCGGAAGGTGGCTACAACCCCCTATGTTCTCCGGCTACAACTGGAAGGTGGCTACAATTACCAACCGTCCTTGCCCATTCCAACCACCCTGAAGTACAAGTAGAATGATGGAACCATTGTCACACTATCACTGTGAGATATACCACTGTAAACATGTACCAATAAACCTGAACCATGCATCAACCATTCATCAACTTGTACCTCAATCTGTACCATAAACAAGTGCATCAACCATGCACCAACCTGTACCAAACAATATATAATCAACATGTACCATAAAAAAGTGCAACCAACCATGTAACAATTATGTACCAATCACGTGTCAAGTACTCATCAACTATGACTCATCAATATGTACCAACATCATCAACTATACACCTCATGTATGTGACAATTCATCAACTACTTGTCTCAACCATGTGCCCAACTTGTACCTCAACCAAAATTCCTCATCAATTTCATCATCCAAATATGATTTGTAACTCTGTAATAGACCTGGTGTATATGATCACATACCTGCAAACCTTCCTTAATTCTAACAACAGGAGACTATCATTTTCATCAAACATTTCTTTAGTCTCACAAGACTAGTTTTGGATTAGTCAACAACCCTGACTTGAAATAATCATAACTTTGTACCTATAATGAATAAAAATATGAAACTGATACATAATGTTATTTAGTGTGTTTTATGCAATTCCTCCATGTTTCACTACTTGGAACCTCTCAAAAAATGAGTTATGGCAAAAATGGCACACCTTGTTGAATTATGGCTTATTATAGAGAGTGACCTTGTAGAGCGTTCCCTGCACGGAATATTTGTTGAATTGATATGAAATTTTTACAAAGAATACTATATACTGTACTATAACCAACACATTTGGTCTTACTGAATTTGGATCTGTTATGAAAAATTTATGACATTTTTACCTGAAACACTTGTTTTTGACTAGTTTCAGGACTAGCCACAAACCCTATTTTCCACAGAGTGTAACTCCAAAAATACAATGAACCACAAGCTGAATATTTTACCACAGATACTTGGATATGTTTCCTCAATGGAATATCAATTTCATGGTTTGAATCATTCTATAAAAAAAAATTATTGTGAAAATGGTGAGATGCCCTGAAAAAAACATACCTTAGAAAGCATCATCAAAAGAATTTATCCTTCCTTGAATTCCGGCCTTATTTTCTTCACTTTCCTTAGAAATTTGGCTTAGATATCCTGTGATTACCTTAGAAACCTATAGGTATTCAATATGATCAAGTGTGTCTTAAATGAGAGATCCTTGCCTCTTATTTATACTCTCCAAGTAGCTTCCTTAAAAACATCTTCTAGGTCACTTTGCCCACTTTCCTTATTTTAGGGTTAACCCACTTCTAATTTCTCCATTAAATTTATTATTGAATTAATTTATTTTGTATTCACTTTGAATTATAGTACACTCATCACTTCACTTTATTATTTACCTTTTAAAATCTCTTAAACCACTTTGACGACTTTGACCTTTTGGCGCTTCTAGATGACATATGAGGGTCTTCCAACTTCGTAAGGCCATAACTCTCAAACCGTGAAGAGTTATGTGACATTCCACATATCACCAGAAATGGAATGACATGTACTATCCATATAGAATAGTATTACCTGAAAATATATCAAAACGCATACCATTATCCATCAAACAAACTTGGGTCCGTTACCCAAACCTGGGTCCTCCAACTTGTCATGGCCATAACTCTCTAACCGTGAGGAGTTATGTGACGTTCCACATACCACCGAAAATGGAATGACAATAACTATACATATAGGATAGTTTCACTGAAAAATTCATTGGAGTTCATCTCATTATTCCACAAATAAGCATGGGTTCTCTAACCATACTTCCAGGATAACTCAATCCGCAAAGCATCTTCCTGTGAGGGATTTCACCATAAGGGGACCACTTTCGAGTTCATCCATTTCTACTTATTATCAATCATGACAAGACAATAACGAGTCATCTTTACATCAAACAATCTTGGGTCCATTACCCAACCTTTTGTGCTACAAGGATTTCTTCAAGGGTTGACACCAATGACAACCAACCTTAATCAACAAGATCCTAAACGACAGAGTAGTTCTGAGTGGACCTTGTGTTCGGATTATGGGAAGCCTTCTTAAACACACCTTTAGGGATGTGAGTCATTGTTTCTCCCACTGCCTTATCAATTTTTAGAGGAGTCAATGGGTTAGTGGCATCCTTTCCCTTCTCAATAGATTCAGGCATTCCGTAAGCATGAGTCCTGGTGGATAAATGAGCATTCACGGTCGGGTTGTTAGTAGTAGGCGCAGGGGGTCCCTGGATGCCCCTTGCCACACTTGTGGATGTGGAAGATTCAACCATATTTTACCCTTGTGGAAAATGTTTTTCCAACACAGGAGGTTGTTGTTGTGCTAGTAGCTTCTGGGATTCTGCAAGCCGAGGGCATAGGTGAGTCGGGTGGTCTTCCATGCAAATAGTACATGGATAGTTCGGATTCTTCTTCTTCATTTTTCCACCACCAACATTGTTGGTAGAATTTTAATCCCCTTTACCATTTTTGTTTTTGTGTTTCTTCTTTCCCTCAGTCTGTTTGTTTTCCTTAGGAGTTGTCAACTGCAAACTATGTACATCCGATGTCTCGGTAACGGGAACAACCGAACTAGGAGTCTGGTTGGACACAATCTATTGTATCGAAAATTGTTGCAATTGATTTGACAACAGATTAGTGGACTTGCTTTGTGTTGATCCCACTATGCCATAAACGTGGGGCCCAGACTTTTGTTTTGCCTTATCGAGAGTAGACGGTGGCGCATCCTGTAAGATCTCGTAGAGCATGCCAGACTGAGAGTAAATCAGTTCTAGTTGTTGGGCTCTCATAATAGCCTCCTCTTATGAAAACACCCCAGATGTTTCTATGTCTTTGGACATGCAGGGGACGAAAGACTTCAAGAACCACTCAAGCAAGAAAGAAGGAGGGACCTTGAACTTAATCAACTTCTTTCTTCACCGCCATTCTCGGATATGATCAAAGATGTGGTCATCCTTGGTTTGCTCGAAGTTGGCCATAAATTCGGTGTCGGCATCGTATCTTACTGGTAACTGGAAATGGTTCAATAAAACCATTGCCAAGTCATTAGAGTAAGAGTACCTCGAGCTGTCAAGCTCGATATACCACTTCGCAACACCCCCTATCAGAGTGCGTTGAAAAGGGTGCAATTGAATGGAGTCATCTTTCAACGAGTTTGACGAGCACCACAAGTGAAACGTAGTCACATGGTCACATGGATCTTCTCCAAGCTTGCCCTCAAATTTTGGAATATCCGAAGGCAACTTGTTCGGCATGGGAGGCCAATGCGGATCGTGACAGATAGGTTCATTCAGTAATCTCGACAATTATGGAAAATGCAGGGTTTCCAGAAAGGGTAGTCTCAGTTGTGGATTATTTATAAGAAAAGAAGGTCTTTTATTTTGACTGGGACCAGGTTTCTAGGAAAAGTTGGGTTGTTGTCCAAGGTTTTGGTAGAAATCGTGGCCTTGACCAGCAAAAGGAAATTGTGTTTGTTGAGGCATCATCAGTTGAATCCCAAAATTGGATGGCATAGCCTATGTAGGGATCGCTCCTTGTGTTGTGTTCCAAGGACCTTGGTTGGGGATTCCCCCATTTGATCGGCCTGGCATAGGTACAGAACCTTACCCGGGGTTCCATTAAGTATGGAAGGGGTTGCCCCCGACCGACATTCCTTGTGAGGGAATGAAGCCCTACCAAGGATTCCAAAGACCCTGTGTGGAGTATACTCCAGTCGTCACTCCCTAAGAAGGAATGGTACCTTGCAACGCGTTCTGTTGACCAAATTTGGGGTTTCCCCCAATTGGAAAAGTGGCCAGAGAAAAAGTGTTGTTCCCAAATGCACCAAACAAAGAGAACGACATAGATCCCAACGACGTTGTATAAGATGAAGGTCCTAAACTACCTCCACAAAACAAGCTATAATTAGCATTAGGCCTGATTGGATATTGAAAAGTTCCACTGAGTGAAGGGGATGGAGGAGGTATATGACCCCCACCGTAAGGAATAGCATTAAAAGGGGCAGTAGTCCCCGCAGTTGATGTTGGGTATGTGTTATATTCTTTGCATGTGTGTGTGTGGGCGTGTCAGATTCAACAACTATGCCTGATGATCCCTCTAGTATTGTTTTATGTGTCGTGTGCGTTGGATGCTTCCTAGGGGGGGTAGGTATAGCCCCCCCTGGTTACGCGTAGCGCCCCGAAATTTGTTTTTGGGCGGTTTTTGCTATTTTTAGCAGAATTTGCTATTTTTAGCGGTTTTCTAAATTAATCCTGGATTAAGGGATTAGGGTTTTGGTATCTACGGAATACCTAAAAAAATTGTATATATTGTATGGTAAATGGTGAAATACGATATAATGAAATAAGAAAAGTTTTTCCCGGTTGAGTGTTTCTGGTATAAATCTCTGTGTACTATGTGAATGAGCCATTGATTAATTTTTGTTTTGCTTAAGAATCTATATGCATTGATTTAATTCGTAGGTTTAAAACTTACATGTGGTGTCAGAGCTCATTTTTGGCTTCAAAGGGATGCCTTTGTTGTTGAGGGTTTGGCTCAATCTTGATAGATCAAGTTTATCTTGGATCTGTGATAAACTTGGGTTTAGTGGGAGCTTTTGCAGTGGTTATTCGAGTGTAGAAAGAGGAATGGTGAGATCTTCTAGAATCGAAATAGAGAAGTTCAATGATAAAAACTTTGAGCTATGGAAGTTGAAGATGGAGGACCTTCTTGTAGACAAAGAACAATGGATCGTTGTGGATCCTGGTACACAACCTACTAGATCACAGACGACTTGTACACAACCTACTAGTACACAAACTACTAGTACACCACCTACTGGTATGTCGAAGGAAGATTGGGAGGAGTTGGACAGAAGAGAAAGGAGTATTATTCGACTCTGCCTGGCAGATTCAATGTTGTTGAATGTCTCAAGAGAATCTACAGCCAAGGATCTATGGGATAAGTTAGGGAATTTGTATCAATCAAAGTCCCTGGTAAACAAGTTGTTTCTTTGAAAGAAGTTGTATCATCTTAGGATGGAAGAAGGAGATTATGTGACAGAACATCTAAATTCCTTTAATACTCTAGTAAGTCAACTCGTATCTGTTAATATTACGATTGTAGAAGAAGATAAGTGTATTACTTTATTATGTTCTTTGCTAGACTCTTGGGATAATATGGTTGTAGAAATTGGTAGTACCACTCAATCTACATTGAAGTATGAGGATGTAGTTTCATCCTTGTTATCTGAAGAGATGAGGTGGAAAATCATGGATGGTCATAGCACAGATGCTTTATTTGTAAGAGGTCTTACCCAAGACAGGAATCATGGTAAGTCTTTGGGGGGGAGATCTAAATCTACAGGTAGATCTAAGTCTCCAGGAAAATATTTGAGGAAATGTTGGAAGTGTGGTAAAATAGAGCATTATAAGAAATATTGCAAGTCTAAGAAGGTTGATAAACCAAAGGGATCTAATAGTACCTCTTCCACAGAGGCGAAAACCTCCATTGAAGAAGGAGGTGATGTTTACCTGGCATCTGCAAGTACACATGAAGACCGTGATGTATGGTTGATCGACTCGGGTGCATCATACCATATGACTCCTCACAGGGAGTGGTTCTCTGAATATGAAAAATACGATGGTGGTAATGTATTCCTAGGAGATGACTCGACATCCAGAATCATGGGACGTGGAAGGGTTAATTTCCTGCTAAAATATGGAAGGATTAGAACTCTCCCTGGGGTTCTGCACATTCCAAAACTAGCTAGGAACCTAATATCTATAAGCAAATTGGATGATGCAGGAGTGGATATTGTATTGGGAAATGGCACTTGCAAGATGGTACGAGGGGCAATGGTGTTGATGAGGGGAGTTCGGTGTGGAACTCTCTACAAGTTGTTGGGAATCACTTATACTAATGGGTGTAACATTTGTGTTGTCCTTGAGCAAAGAGATGAAGGAGAAAAGACCAATATTGTCCCTGAAAAGAAGACCATGTTGTGGCATCAAAGAATGGGGAATATTGGAGAAAAGGGCCTTTGAACACTACACGGTAAAGGTATGGTTGAAGGTATGTCTAATTGCACTCTGGATTTTGATTTCTGTGAACATTTCATATATGGTAAACAGAATCAAGTAAGATTCCCATCTGGTGCTACAAGAGCAAAGGGGATCTTAGAGTTGATACACAGTGATGTGTTTGGACCCATTCCTGTTCCATCCCTAGGTAAATATGTGTATTATGTTTCATTCATAGATGATTTCTCAAGGAACACATGGATTTATTTTCTTAGAAAGAAATATGAGGTATTTGATAAATTTAAATAGTTTAAGGCTCTAGTAGAAAATTAGACAGAGAAGAAAATAAAGGTATTGAGAACAGATAATGGTGGAGAATTCTACGGAAATGAATTCGAAGAATTATGTAATAAGTGTGGTATAGAAAGGAAAAATACTACTCCATACACTCCTCAGTAGAATGGATTTGCAGAAAGGATGAACAGGACACTGATGGAAAAATCAAGGATCTTGCTCAGCGGTGTCGAGTTAGGACAGGAATTTTGGGCAAAGGCAGTGGGTACAGCATGTTACCTGGTCAATTGATCACCTTCATCAGAGTTGGATGATAAAACTCCACACAAGGTATGCTCTAGAAAGAAACCCTCTCTTCAACATCTTAGAGTGTTTGGTTGTGATGCTTATGTACATGTTCCAAAGGAAAATAGGATTAAGTTGGATAAAAAGGATGAAAAGTGTATCTTTATTGTTTATAAAGATGGTGTGAAAGGTTATAAGCTTTGGAACCCAGATGATGTAGCGGGAAAACCCCTCTATGGACTACACCAGGGTTCTAAAGTGCAGGTAGAGCTAACCGTCTAAATTCTCCTACTTTTGACAACTATCCTGAAATTACCCCACAATCATACATAAAAAGAAAAGTATAGGGATATGGTAGTCCTACCTTAAACTTCGCGTCTGGTGTCGATCCCTCTGCACTTGTTTTTTTCCTGACTACAAGTCTCCTCCCAAGGCTGACCTACATTCACCAAAAGAAAAACAAGAAACTACAAGCATGCATTATGCATATGGATTAGTGGGATAGATATCATAACCAAAATGAAAATAAATCATGAAGATTGAAGACATCATTTGGCGGGACGGAAAAAGTATTTCTTTATATTAATCTCACAAAGTCAGTTACAATATGAGACCGGTAACTGCTCCTCGAACTCGGTCCTGGGCTCCTCTTCACCATGCACCAACTGCTTCCACGTATTCTTCTCCTCTTCAGTTCTCTCTAGGGAAATGGCAATTATTTGAAATGGAGGAAAAAGGGCTGAAAAAGGGAATTCTTGCTCAAACTCACAATGTGGTTGAAAAATATTGGGGCAAAGGGGGAATAATGAAATGGGAAGAGTTTATTTTCTCTCTTGCTTCCTCTTGGAATGGGACCACAACACCTTCTTTTATAGGCCAAAAATCTAGGTATTCGGTTGGGTGACTGGCCATAGGCGATCAAATGATTAGTTACGGCCCAAAAGCTCGTGTCCCTTTGCAATTTTTTATTTTTTGTGCTTTTTGTGAGTGTACGCGGGTTGTAATGGTGCAGCATGCATGTGTATGTGGGCAGTAGTGGTGCAGGGCATGTACACCTTCAAACAAATGGTTTTTTAGAAGAGCTTGTTTAATGATGGAAGAGCTTGTTTAATGATGGCTTGGCAAAGATAACAAGTAAGGTGGCTTGATGCCAGGTATGCATGTCTGGTGATATTTAGGGTTATAACAGATGCCCCCTAATGTGTGAGGTCAGAAGAGCATCTGATGGACGAAATACATTACAAACCTTCACCAACATATGAAGCAAGTGAACCCAAGGACCAGAGTTTGGGAGGTGCCATCTGCAAAAATAGTAATTGGTCTCATCGAGGTGGGCATATCCATGCTCAGGATGAAATAAAATCATGGTTTTCAAACAAATACACTGCAGATCCATGTCATATAACTATATAAAGTATAGCCATGAGCAATACACAGTGGATCTACATCTCAAAATCAAAATATATACATGTATACTATCCATCTTTAAGAAGCTAATGACACTCGATGGCTGGAGATGAGGCCTTCAGAGCTCAAGCAACAACTTCAAGATATTCAAAACTTAGGTAGGAGTGTAATATCAATGTATGACTTCACTACCCAGAGGTCTTCGACGGCTCGTCAGGAACAGACAAGAGGATCTCGGTGATTAGGCAGAGAACTTCATTTATTTTGAACAAGGACTTGATTGGTCTTTCGAGGTGGTCAGGTATGAGGACAAGAGACAAACTACAGAAGGGCCTACTCAAGATTAGTAAAACTTCCCCTGGACAAAAGTACGATAAAATATGAGACTCAGGCAGCATGGCTTTGACATAGGTTCACGATGCAAGAGGCAACGCAAACTCTCCATATGTTTGGAAGGATAACCAAACGGAAGAGGACACAGCTCTATGTAGTGAGAAAATCTTCCTAAGGTCATATTAAATCCAAAAGCTTGACGATCAAACAGAAGGATGTGCTTTGTCCAAGGGCAACTCATTGTTCTGCCAACAAAAGAAAATACTTTTCCCTTCCTATTTTTGGGGTATATTTGATTTTTTTTGTCTTTTTCAATAATTTTGGAAAGCTTGAAAAAGAATAAAATAATGCTACGTTACAAAGGAGGAATGAGTGTTGCAAACATACTAGTTCCAAACATAAGGAACACAGTGATACTCAAGGCAAGGAAATGTGTTCAGGAAAAGGACACTCAGGAAAATTCCTCCATGGGTCAAGGTGTCAAGACGCAAAGGCAAAGTCCTACAAGGCTTACGTGTAAGGCATGCTTCAAAGGTTCAGTTGAGAGCCACATGGAGCTGGCATTAGGCCAAAGATGCAGGAATGCAAATGCGATTAATAAGACACAATGATAACGTCCTTCGATGTAATTTTAACGAGCCCAAAGAAGGTAATATTGGTGTTTTTTCATTTTTTAGAGAGTCTGAAAAAGTGTAAAAGGGGACTCCACTATGGTACCTTTTCTAAAGATAGTCTAGTTGGTTCGAAAAAGGGGTAAACTAGCACTGAAAATACATCTATTCAAAACCATTTTAACAAGTGTGACAAAGACAAGATCACTCGGCAATCTTTTCATATTTAAGGAGTCTAAAAAGAGCTTAACTATGGACTATGTAAGGGATGTTCTTCTGGACCAATTTAACGAGTGTAAAGAGACCAGTTCACTCAATGATATTTTCAATTTTAGGGAGTCTCAAAAGATCTTAACTATGGACTCTGCGGGGGTTCCTTTTCGTAAATTCAGTCCCTCAGGCCCGAAAAAGGGTTAAAATTATAACTGACAATACTCTTCTAGCGAACCGAAGCTCCTAGAGTATACCTTTGTTCGTACAGTTAACCATCTGGACCGAAAAAGGGGTAAACTACCGCCGAACAGACGTGCCTTCAAATTTTAGTTTGGCGAGCGTGAAGGGAAACAAGATCGCTCGGCAATATTTTCATGCTTATAGAGTCTGAAAAGGGCTTAAAAGAAGACGCTAGGGGGCTATGACTCATGTATGAAACCGGTTTAGGTAGAGCCCATTTCTAGGCTCAGACCAAGAGTATCTTCGATAGTCAACTTGGAAAGTCTCCCAAAAGGGAATAAAACACAAACCACGGTGTAAGTCCTCCCACGGTATAGAAACAGTAGTCATGGATTCAAGGATAGCCTCATCTGAAGGCAATTCAAAATCTGAGAAATCACACAAACGAGGGTCGACAGTCCCAAAGGGTGAAGTAAACTGACCATATTCCATATGACGATGGAGGCTTTGGCCAAGACTGGCATAAACTATCAATGAAGAAACACAAGCATGAGGGCTTGAGGATCTACAATCAATGAGATCAAACTCAAAAGGAGACTCAAGATCACTTGAACCAAGAGGGGGAAGCAAGGGCTCCCATGCCCCCAATGGATCAATTGCTGAGACCAAGTCTCGAGAAGGTAAACATGATTGCACAGATTCCTACTCAGAAGCAATTGAACATCGAGGATAAGATGCCACATAATTAACCCATGGCGGGGTAGAGTTTACATGAACACTAGGAACATGTAAAGGGGTAGTCTGAAATAACACCGAATTAGGATGGTGATTATTAGATGCCAGCTATTCAATAGTGACAATGGTTCCATTGTGAGGGAAATGCATCACCTGGAAGAGCGTAGACACCACAGCGTTGATAGCATATACATAATCATGCCCAAGAAGCATATTCAAATCTAATGGGCCTTGCACCACTATAAAATCAACAAAGACAGTCTTCCCACCTGACGAGATAGGTAACTAAGGAAGAACCCCCAAATATTCACTAAGACATATGTCAAAATCCAACAGCTCATGCGAAGCAGACACAATCTCAGGAGATCCCAAGACTTTCCAAACCAAGGAGGATAAAATACTTGCAAAGGCTCCTTCATCCACAATACATCTATAAATGTTTGTTGAATTAACTTCAACCCTTATTTGAAAAGGTGCAGAAGAAGGAAGACGAGGCTCAACAAGTTCATTCCAATCAAAGGAAACCATCCTAGGGCTCGGAGGGGTTGTGTTCGAAGCGAGTGGAATTCCTCCTTGTTTTGAAAGTACGAAACAGGAAATTCTGAAAACATAGTCGGTAGACATTTCACTCCCAAAGAGAGGAGTGGGATCAGCCAAAGATTGCATCGACGTGGCCACTTTGGTAGAATCGACACTCTCCAAGAGAAGAGTGGGATCAGTCAAAGACTGCATCGGCATGGCCACTTTCTCAACCAATGGCTGACAATCCTATGAGACTACATGGTCTAAAGGCACCTCACCCCCCAAAAGAGGAGTGGGATCAGACGATGACTACATCGGCATGACCACTTTCTCAACCAATGGTTGAATATACTGTGAGACTACATGATCTAAAGGCACCTCACCCCCCAGAAGAGGAGTGGGATCAGACGATGACTGCATCGGCATGACCACTTTCTCAACCAATGGTTGAATAGACTATGAGGAAACCTTAGAAGACTCAGAATCAGAAGAACTTGCAGATAGGGACCACAATCTTCGTACCTCTGGAAGGCTAAGGCATAAATGAGTAAGGTGATCTCCCTTGAAATCTTACAAGGGAACTTAGGCTTATGTCCTATCCGTCTAGGTTTCTCAACAAAATCGATGCCCCCAGCATGACTGGCAGTGCCTAGTTGCACATCTCCAACGTGACTTGCAAAGGTTGGTGATGGGTCAATAACATGATTTGTAGAGGCTACAGACCTATTGCCAGTATAAATAGCAGTGACTGGACTTTTTCCCCAAGCTTGACTTGCAGAGGGTGGGTGCTTGCCCCCAGCATGACTTGCAGAGGCTGGATGTTGGCCTTCAACATGACTTGCATAGGTTGTCGACCTATCTCCAACATGACTTGCAGAGGTTGGTGACTTATTCTTCCTATTCTTCCTCTTTCTACTTCATTTAGACTTTTGATTACTAGTAACTGTACTTTCACCAGAGGCAAGAGAAGGAGGAGGAGAAGACTTTTCTGACGGAGTAACATCAACAGGATGCCCATGACATAAAGTGCTTAACTGAGAAGCATCAAGAGCATTCAAGACGTTTGGAATGGTACCCAACCAAACTGGTAGTCCCACATTCAACCCAGGAATGTACAAAGTGGCCATCAAAGGGACACCAACGTTTCCAAGAAAAGGAAAAGCACAAGAATCCTCTTGCAAAGGGGTTCCTTCGTTGGTATCATCCAAAACTTTATCCATGAATGTCTTATGCACGGGTTCTCCCCTTGCGGGATCGTTCAAGTTCATAAAAGTCTCACACACTGACTCTGGTGAACCAGTGTTATCAAAACAACGCCTATAAAGAGGCGGCTCCATGTTTCTAAGGAGAAGACCAAAAATTCCTCACGACCGACGGAGTGGGTGGTCAACCACCCTAGGTTAGAGACACGAAGCAAGGAATGACTAACTCACTATGGGAAACTAGGGAGCACAGAGCACACACTAAAAGTTCATAAAGGAAAATCAAGTAGAACACTATCTAATAGGAAGAACAGTTATGTCAGTCGACACTAGAGCAACTTACCGGTGCAAGTGCAACTCGAACACGGAAGCACCCTCCAGGTATACTCTACAAAGCGTGGCCCAACGTCTGCCCTAGGTACCGCGGTATACCCCCGCAGTCACCTATGTAAGTCCCTAAAATAAAGGCAACTAGGTTGCCAGCTCGTGAACAATTACCAAGCGGGTACAGTCAACAGTCGGGTGGACCACAATGAGCAAGTATCAAGCCCGAAACCTATCGACGGTATCTAAAGCAAGTGTTTCGGAAGACGACTGAGGACCTCAAACAGATTCGAGACCCATGAAGATCCGTGGAAAATGCGATCAACGGAATCCCAAGACAAGTCCTCTATATGCGTTCCTCCGCTACGATTGGTCCGACTTTGGAGGGGTTATCTCTGCTACCTTTCCGCACATGACCTTGTGTTTAACCCTTGTGTTAGAGGGGGGTCTCGGATAATTTCCACGTTACTGGACTTTTTCACTCCCTAGCACAGACTCCTATGTTTGTTTTATAGCCTTGAAGAGTTTCCTCTCCAACCTAAATCAAGGCTCCAGCCTAGACTAGTTGAAGGACCCTACAAACATAAAGTCTAATTACTTTTAATTAGTGTTCCTTTTAAGGCTTGATTTACTCAAAAGGGGTGCGGTAGTGCAACTAATGTTGTTAAGATTCTTGCGAAAAATGATGAAACTTGAAAGAACAGTGGCAAAGAAGGATTATCTTTCTTATTTTCTTTTGAAATGCTTTTAAGATGAGAAGAAAACACAACACTATGCTAATTTCTTTTTCTCTTTCAAATAACAATGCAAAGAAAATGTCAAGAAAGAAAGAAACCTAAAAAGCTAAGTTTTTTTTTTTTTTTTAATATATTATTCCAATCAAAGCAGAAGTAACAAAAGATTCTAAAAGAAACTGATGAATACATGATTCATGGCCCCCGAAACACAAGATTTTTTTTTTAAAAAAGACAAGCAAACTAACATCAAACCCAGGCTAAAGACTGTAATAACAGAGACCGGGACTAGATCAAGAAATACCCTGAGAAGTAACANCAGAAGTAACAAAAGATTCTAAAAGAAACTGATGAATACATGATTCATGGCCCCCGAAACACAAGATTTTTTTTTTTAAAAAGACAAGCAAACTGACATCAAACCCAGGCTAAAGACTGTAATAACAGAGACCGGGACTAGATCAAGAAAACCCCTGAGAAGTATGACTTCTGACAGGGAAGAGGATGATTGCCTCTCCTTTAAAAAATATTTTCTGAACACAGGCACGCTACTGACACTTCAGCAGCCTGTGCATGTACGCAGATTGTCTAAAGGTAGGGCACGTATGTACATGTGTAGACCCAGTACAGGTTGCATACACCTCTATAACTTTCTAAAAAAAAGGAAACAAAAGTCAAGCTGTCAAGGCAGGGAATACTATAATGGAAGACCAGAATCCCTTAAAGACTCAGACACTTATAGAAAATTCAAAACATGTAGTTAAACCAATTAAAGCACCCAAAAAGAATATCCCCAAAAACCCTAGAGGTATCCCCAGTATGGTCGCCAATTATGATGTAGCAGGAAAACCCCTCTATGGACTACACTAGGGTTCTAAAGTGTAGGAATAGCTAGACTTCTAAAGTCTCCTACTTTTGAAAACTATCGCGGCATTACCCCACAATCATACATAAAAAGAAAAGTATAGGGATCTGGTAGTCCTACCTTAAACTCTGTGTCTGGTGTCGATCCCTTTGCGCTCGGTTGTTTCCCGACTGCAAGTCTCCTCCCAAGGCTGACCTACATTCACCAAAAGACAAACAAGAAACTACAAGCATGCATTCTGCATATGGATTAATGGGTTAGATATCATAACCAAAATGCAAATAAATCATGAAGATTGAAGACATCATTTGGCAGGATGAAAAAAGTATTTCTTTATATTAATCTCACAAAGTCAGTTACAATATGAGACCTGAAACTACTCCTCGAACTTGGTCCTAGGCCCCTCTTCACCATGCACCAACTACTTCCACATATTATTCTCCTCTTCAGTTCTCTCTAGGGAAATGGAAATGATTTGCAATGGAGGAAAAAGGGCTAAAAAGGGGAATTCTGGCTCAAACTCACAATGTGGTTGCAAAATATTGGGGCAAAGGGGGAATACTGAAATGGGCAGAGTTTCTTTTCTCTCTTGCTTCCTCTTGGAATGGGACCCCAACACCTTCTTTTATAGGCCAAAAATCTAGGTATTTGGTTGGGTGACCGGCCATAGGTGGTCAAATGATTAGTAACGGCCCAAAAGCCTGTATCCCTTTGCAATTTTTTATTTTTCATGCTTTTTGTGAGTGTACGCAGGTTGTAATGGTGTAGCATGCATGTGTACATGGGCAGTAGTGGTGCAGGGCACGTACACCTTCAAACAAATGGTTTTTTAGAAGAGCTTGTTTAATGATGGCTTGGCAAAGACAGCAAGTAATGTGGCCTGATGTCTGGTGCAATTTAGGGTTATAACACCATAAACCAAGAAGATTGCTTACAGTCAAGATGTTTTTTTCAGAGAAGCAAAAGATGTGTCCAAACAGGAATTCCTACCACTGCAAGACGAACCTGATAAAATAGAGCTTGAGTTGGATGATGCAAAATCTGAATCATCTGAAGAAGAGGAAGCAGAAGAAGAAGAAGAAGAACCTCATACCCCAGTATTGAGGAGATCAGTGAGAGATAAAAGGAAACCAGAAAGGTATAGTCCACCTGATTTCCATTCAATTTTTCTTTATCTATTACTGATGATGATCCCAGAACTATCAGGGAAGCAGTGAATTCAGAGGATAGTAAACTCTGGAAGAAGGCCATGGTTGAATAAATGGATGCCTTGGATAAGAATGAGGCATGGGATATAGTTGAGTTGTCAGCTGGAAGAAAATTTGTTGGTAGCAAATGGTTGTTTAAGAAGAAGTTTAATGCACAAGGTAAAGTGGAGAAATACAAAGCTCGGTTAGTAGAAAAAGGTTATTCCCAGGTAGAGGGAATTGACTTTGGTGAGATTTTTTCTCCTATTGCTAAGTTAACTTCTATTAGATTTATTTTATCTATTGTTGTTGCTTTTGATCTTGAAGTGGAACAAATGGATGTGAAGACAACATTCCTACATGGGGATCTAGAAGAATAAATCTACATGAAGCAGCCAAAAGTATTTGTAGTGAAGGGAAAGAAAGAGTTGTTATGTAAGCTAAAGAAGTCATTATATGGTCTGAAGCAATCACCTAGGATGTGGTCCCAAAAGTTTGACACATACATCAAAAGGATGATCACTGTGTATATTCCAAGCAGTTTGGTAATCACTTCATTTATGTAGTGTTGTATGTTGATGACATGTTGTTGGTAGGAAATAACATGGATGTTATCAAGGAGGTGAAATCGCAGCTATCCTCCAAATTTGACATGAAGGATCTCGGTGTTTCTAACTTCATTATGGGAATGGAAATTAAAAGAGATCATGCAAACAGGAAACTTTGGTTGAATCAGAGAAAATATGTTGAGACGATATTATAGACGTTTAATATGCATGGAAGTAAATCGGCCAAGGTTCCTATTCCTATAGGTGTAAATTTATCTACAGATCAGTGTCGCAAGACACAGGAAGAAGAAGAGGACATATCCCATGTTCCATATGCCAGTGCAGTTGGTAGTTTGATGTATGCAATGATTTGTATTAGACCGGACATTTGACATGCAGTGGGAGTTTTGAGCAGGTATATGTCAAAACTAGGGAAGGAGCATTGGACAGCAGTAAAGAGGGCCTTCAAGTATTTGCATGGCACTACCAATTATGGATTGTGCTACCAAGGAAGACCAGGAATGGACAAAGTGGTGGACATACATGGATTTGTTGATGCAAATTGGGCTGGAGATCTAGATCGCAGAAGATCTACAAGTGGATATGTGTTTAACCTATTTGAAGGAGCAATCAGTTGGATGAGCAAAAGATAGGTTGTAGTGGCACTCTCAACTACAAAAGTTGAATACATCGCAGCCACTCATGCAAGCAAGGAAGCAGTATGGTTACAGAGATTGTGTTCAGGTATTGGGTTGGTACAACAAGCAGTGAGATTATATTGTGATATTCAGAGTGCAATATTCCTGGAAAAGAACCCAGCTTATCATTTGAAGACAAAGCATATTGATGTTCAGTATCACTTTGTGAAAGACATGGTTGAGGAAAAGAAGGTGTTGTTAGAAAAGGTTGACACTTTGAAGAATGTTGCAGATTCATTGACAAAGTCTGTGAGCACATAAAATTTCTCCTGGTGTAGAGTAACAATGGGCATTGTTGCCCTAGATTGTTGACTATATAATTATGTGGACCCTTAGATGCAAAGAAAACAACAAGTGGGAGAATGTTGGGTATGTGTTATATTCTTTGCATGTGTGTGTGGGCATGTCAGATTCGACAACTGCATCTGACGATCCCTCTAGTAGTGTTTTATGTGTCATGTGCGTCGGGCGCTTCCCCCTAGTTACACGCAGCGTTCAGGGTAGTGCCCTGAAATTTGTTTTTGGGCAGTTTTTGATATTTTTAGCGGTTTTCTAAATTAATCATGGATTAAGGGATTAGGGTTTTGGTATCTACGGAATACCTAAAAACATTGTATATATTGTATGGTGAATGGTGAAATCAATATAATGAAGAGTTGGAAGGTTTTCCCCGATTGAGGGTTTCTGGTATAAATCTCTATGTATTGTGTGTATGAGCCATTGATTAATTTTTGTTTTGCTTAAGAATCTATATGCATTGCTTTACTTCACAGGTTTAAAACTTACAGTTGACCCTTGCAAGGGAGCATTAAATCTCCATGCCCCCAGACCCATGATTTGTAAAGTAGAGTAAGTAAGAATCGAATCCGTATCAAAGTCGGGAATCCCATATGAGAAAGGAGCGCCCGTCACATTCTGAGTGAACGGAATAGTTGTTGATTCCTTTAAAGGTATCGGACCACAGCTTGAAGTCGTGGGAGTTGGGACAACTAAGGTCCTAACTAGCGAAGGTGGGGGAGGAGGTATGATGCCCCCTCCAGTAGTAGTCATAATGGGAGTACGGGGACTCCCGGACAAAGTAGCAGTGTTTGCTTCCATTATCGCTCGCTGAACTAACTAGCACTCAGAAGATCTCACCTTGGGAGGGACGATATAAATTAAAATCAATGACAACAAGTTGATGATCGGAGGATTTGTTGGCCTGAAACCTTTTGTCTCAAGGTCAGAAATGATGGATTCCTCCGGTGCCTAAAAGTATCCTCTTAGAGTAGGCTCGGGCAAAGTTTCTTGTGGCCCAGTTGCTTCAAACGATCCTTCTTGATCTAGTCTTCGCCTCAACAGTGGTAGAGGTGGCTCCAAAGTAATTGGTGATAGGTCCTAAAGCCTTCATGACCGACGGAGTTGTTGATATTCCACTTTGTGAAATGATCAATGACACAATAAGGATTGACTAGAGTGGAACACAAAGCACACACTAAAAAGTTTCCTAAAGATAAATCAAGCAGTTGACTTACCAGTGGGAAGGATGGTTACGCCAATCAACACTAGAGAAACTAATCGGTGTAAGTGCAACTCGAACATGGAATAACCCTCCAGGTATACTCTGGCAAGCACGATCCGATGTCCACCATAGGTACTGTGGTATACCCCCGCAGTCACCTGTGTAAGTCCGTAAAATATGGGCAACTAGGTTGCTAGCTCGTAGTCAGTCACCAGGCGGGTATATTCGACAGTCGGGAAGATCGTAATGAGTAGGATAACAAGTCTGAAGCCCTTCAAGGGTGCCAAAATCAATTGGTATGGAAGACAACTAAGGATCTCGAATGGATTTGAATTCCACGAAGCTCCTTAGGAAAACGTGATTGGTATTGTTCCTGAGAAAGACCCTCAATATGAAATCCCCACTATGTTCAGTCCGGCTTTAGAGGGGTTATCTCCTCTTCCTTTCCTCATGCAACCTCGTTTTTATCCCATGTGTTAGAGGGGGATCCCATCTAACTTACTACGTTGGGATTAAGACACTCCCTATCTCAGACTCAAATGTTTGTTTTAAAATGGCCTTGAAGAGTTTCCTCTTCACACCTAATTCAAGGCCCTAAAACCCTAAACTAGTCGATGAACCCTACAAACATAAAGTTTAATATATTTTAAGTTAAGCGTTAATTTTAAGGCTTGATTTACACAAAGGATGTGTTCATGCAACTAATGATGTTATGAAGAGACGAATAAGGAAGAGAACTTTAAAGCATTTGAAAGAAAAAAAATACTTCGAACTTTAAAGCAAAGCTTGTAAAATTCAACTTTTCTAATCAAAGTTTCAATATATTGTAATTAAAAGTTTCCTAAAAAGTGATTTCGTTTGACTAAGCAAAACTACTTGTATTTCAGGAAATCAAAAAGAACTTTGAAACGAAGACTCGTTTTCTTCTGCAGAAAACAACCTTGACTACTTTACCAAACTAAATGCAAGAAAATAAATTCTTTTTTATTTATTTTTCAAACTACTTTAATAACAAAAACTAAAGTAAACATCCTTTTTTGTTTTTCAAAGCAAGAAACAGGAAAAAAAGAGAGAAAATTGAAACCAAGATTGACAAATACCCTAAGTCGACTACCTAAATGTAGGGATTCAAAAAAGAAACCAAAAGGAGGATCTAAAACTTGAAAGTTCACTCTAAGCATTTAGGGAAAACAAAAGAAAACTAAGAAACAAGTTAACCGAAACTTTAAACCAAGATATGGCCAACGATAGAGACTCTGACACGTTCAATAAAGTCCTGAGAATCCTACACTTCTATCAGGAAAGAGACAAAACTCTCCTTGTTAAAAAGAACTTTCAATACACAGAGATGTGAGTTGTTGCATCATCAGACTGTGTATGTACGTGGGTTGTCTATTGTGCAGAGTGTGTATGTACGTGGGCTGACCCAAAACAGGGAGTGTACACCTCTAAGACTTTTCAAAAATAAAAAGACTAGGTAGACTGACAGAGCAAGGAAAACCGGTAGGCACCTTGCAGGTGACCAGAGACCCTTAAAAGACTCAGTAAACTTGACTAAAACTCAAAAGGAAATCAAGAAGCCAATTAAAAACCAAAAATCCTCCCTCTAAAACCCTAGAGAGACTCCCCAGTGGAGTCGCCAATTCTGCTAGTGGGAAAATCTCCCTATAACTATACCAGGGTTCTAAGTATCGACAGAACAATGAATCCCTAAAAGTCAATCTAATTTCTACACTACCCCAAACATTCCAAAATAGATTAATAGAAAGCAATGAAAGAGTAAGTCAGAAACTATACCTTTTATCCAACGTTTGGTGCTGACCTCCTCAAGATTTGTAGCTCCCAAGGATTCGAGTCTTCTCCCAAAGTTGACCTGCATCCACAACTAGGAAAACAATGCTACAAATATACTATTTTTATTCATCAATTAGGATTAGATATAAATTCTTATGTATAAATCAAAGAAAAGACATAAAAACCATCATTTGGGACAGGGAAAAGAGATTATTTTATTCAATACTCAAAGATTGGAAATTACAACCTTTGCAGGATGACGCTCTGTGAACCTGGTATAGGCTCCTCTTGACAATGATCCAAGTGCACCTTCCAAATTCCTTCTCTCACAATCTGTTGATCACCTCAAGGGAAGGGAATGGATTGTATGGGAGAAAAGGGATAGAGAGGGAATACTGAGGCAATAACCCACAAAAGGCTACAAATACTTGAGCAAGGAAGGAAAGGGAATTTAGGTAGAGTTTCACCGTTCTAATGCTTGGTTGTGGAATGAGACCCCAAGACCTTCTTTAATATGACAAAAGGATATTTATTTTGTTGGGGGATGAGCTATAGTAGGTGAATTGGTTGGGAAAACTCCAATATCCCGTAAATTCCACCGAATTCCTTGTAACTTTTTAATTTTTGCAACTTTTGGAGGTATATGCGGGTTGTTTAGTGTGCATCTAGCATATGTACGCGGGATGTATAGCATACAACAAGCGTATTTACATGGGAAGTGGTGCAACATAGCACGTACATGCTCTAAAAAATGGTTTTTTAAATAGGGTTCCTCAACAATGATTTGGTAAATTATGCAAGTAGGGAGGCTAATGTCATGTATGCATGAGTAGGGCATTTTAAGATATAACAGAAGGTTGGGGAGTGTGTTCGATGGAAAACACCAATTAAGATAGCTCTCATTTGGAATAGAACTTTCTAATAGTATGTGGGCCTAGACGCCACTAGGTTATGTGAGATGGAGAAGACAATTGAATTGCTTCTCACCGATTTTATCTAAATCATGATCTAATTATCTAGAGAAGAAATGAAATTAAAACTTCTAATCTATATCTACTCTACTTTAACCTATCCTGATCAGGAGAAAGACTAATAAGAATGAATATATCCAAATATAATGTTGTTGAAAGATGAAATACTTCATACCAATCAACCAAAACATTAATATAATGAAATCACAACAAATTGCAAATAAAAACTTGTAAAATCAACAGTGCATTCATTAAGAATTGTAATAGTATGAGTAATTCTAAACACAACACATAGAAATAATTCATATGAAAAGAATTCATAAAGACCCACAACAAAAATAGTAGTAGAAGAAATCCCTAATACATTTGACAATAGTTATGATCCCATATGCCTTATGCTTCTTATTCATAGAGAGATAATAGCATCATCAATATGTACAATCCGCAAAATTCCTTCTATCTAATCAAGAACTCTCTTTTATAAGATAAGAGAGTCTATTTCTATTTTGTAATTGTCATCATTTCATATGACAATTACCTCATTTCATTTCTCATTCTCTAATATTTGGACTTTTGAATTAAAAGTTTTACAAAAATGTGGGAATGTCAAGCATTTCTCGAATTGAAATGATTTACAAAGTTGGACCATAGTTTGAATGCTTGGATGATTTTGCTTATCCTGTTTGATTTTATTCTTCAAACTATAGCTCACCATCATATATTATGTTAGTGACCTATGTCTTCAAGTCTTTCATCATTCTCTTTGCAAAGTCTTATGTCGTTACCATACACTTCACTGGTGTAATCATATATTGATTGATGGTTTCCCTGTTGATTATGTCCAACACTTCTATCTCCTACTTGTCCTTATTTTTAATGGCTAGTACCTTCTCTTCCTTCTTTTCACTTGGTCCCACTATGTCAAGTTCCTCATTCAACAACATTTGGTATATCTCTGGTATCTCATCGGTTGTAGTCCACATATTTTTTCTTGCTTTCTTCTCGCTACTTATTTCTCTTTGTACATCAAGACAAAAGTTTTTCCATGTATCCAACAACATTTGGGTATTTTCTTGTTCTCTCCTAGTAATCCTAAGCAATGTTGTTGGGGATGTACTATATGCATTCTGACAATGTTTTATTTTCTCGAATGCTTGTTCCATATCTTCGTACTAGCCTTTGACTTATCCTAGATGATCATTTAATTTTACAATTTCTTCATTGTAGGCCTGGACTTCCTTCAACTCCATGAATAAATTGACATGTTCTTATTTTAGTTTCTCATTAAGTTCAACAACTTCCTCTTTAAATAGGGATGGGAATTTATTTCCCTCCTTGTTTCCTTCTAGCTGAAGTTGTTTCATTTCTTCTTCTAGGGGGGTTATCCTGTGAATTTTCTATTCATCTAGTTGATCTTATTCTTTCCCTTTCACCTTCAGTCTTGATATCTTGTGAGTATACCTCTGCTTGGTGTTTACAATTTCCTTTACATGTATCCATTCTTCCTCTTCTACTTTGACCTGGAATTCACGTTCCAATTCCTATCTCTGGAGTTGTAGTTGTTTCTCTAGGCTTGCTACTTTGTTCTTATATTCTTCTACCCTGTAGTGAAGCTCATTAAATGTGATAGTGTTTGTTCCTACAAATGTGTGTAATGTTGTTGCCACATATGTTGCTTCCTTTTGTGTATTTTATTTAGTTATGGGCTAATCAATATTTCTTTTGTAAATCTTTTGTCTAGAGGTATCCCCTATTTTCTGTCATTTGTCCTTGTGATTCCTTTCTTTGAATTGTTGTTGTATAATTTCCATACAACAATTACTTCATTGTCGGATTCTAATAGGTTTAGGGACTATTATGAGAAGTCAGAAGATATCACTTTCAAGGGAGTTCACGGGTTCATAGGAGAAGTTAAAATCGACACTTCCTTAGACGATATGGGGGTGAACATTCTTCTTTTCTCCTCTTCCTTCTCCTTCTTCTTCAACTCTACAAATTTGCATGCTTCTTTTGCAATCTTTTTTTGTTCCTTGGCAACCTTGCAAGAAAATTCTTCGGACACCTATCTTTGTTTTTTCATGGCTTCACGGGCGGCTTCATCCTCCGCGGTTTTGCGGGTTCTTCTTCTGCAATTTTGTAGGCTACTGACTCTTTCATGGATTTGTGGGTTTTTTATTCTTTTGTGACCTTGCGGGCTTGTGATTTTTTCGTGGCCTTGTGAGATGCTTCGATATCTTCATGTGATTTTCCTTGTCGTTTCTTTTGTTTAGATATTTTTTCCACAACAAAGAATTTCCTTAATGCCTCTTCTTCTTTTTCTTTTCGGGCTCTTTCATCTTCATCCATCTTCTCCCACATGTCCCTTATTACTTTCTGCAGTTGTTGATGAAACTGGATTTTCCTTTCTTCTTTTTCTTCGGAAAAGAATCAACCTGGTGTTATCCTACTACGTGGGATAACACTTCTTTGTATGATCTAGCTTCTCATAAGAGTTCTTCCTCTTCTCTTGTTTCATGCTCAAAGGGGGGCACCATCTTCAAGGCCTTGTAGTGGTTTTACACAACATTTATGGGGTCATATTTATTTTTTGTCCTTGTACAAAAAATTAGTTCTTTAAGAGCTAAGACCTCCTTTCTTGCATGTAGGATGTTTGTAAGCGTGAATTTCCCCATCTTGATTGGGAAGTTGGGCCAGCTCCTTTTGTTAATTTTTTGCAAGGCCGCTACTATACCAACTTCCACCATTTGGTATGCTACCTCATGGGCCAAAAGTTTATTTGAAACATAATTGGGTAATAGATGTGGTGGAGCATTACATGTGTAGAAATGAATGTAGGTGTAGTTCTTCTCAAAGTACCAATGTGTTATCTCACGTAGGGTTTCTAATGCTTTCATTGATATCCTTTGCAAGGTCTAGCCAAAAAACAATTGATACATTGGTGTAGTAAATTAATAACATATTTGATAGAAATATTCATGATAATGATCCATCCAGAGTTTGGAGCAATATACATGAATAGGGGGCGATTATGGATTCGAGTCCCAATTCGTTTATGGATTAGGTACATACGCACAAATAACATCAATAAGAAAGGAAGACAAATAAAAACTTGATTGAGTGCATTTGTGGGTCTATTGGATGTTGAGGCAGATGTTGGTCAATAAAATCGACACCCGGTTGAACATTTCTCCCTTTTCCGCCACTACATGAACCATTTTTTTCCATTCCTTTTTAAAGTGTACGCAATTCTCCTCTCCATATAGTCTATAGATCATAGAAAATGAAAACTGATACAGTGGCTTGAAATGTTGGGTATTATATATCCTTCTGAGTTTGGAGATGAAGGGAGTTTTCTCATCCCACCATTCCTAAATAATATTCAATGGCTTCATATTTTTTGTAGAAAATTTTTCTAGGAACCACCTGTTAAGAAATACCAACGGTTTCGGCAACTTGTAGATCATGTGAAAACTGTACAGATTCATAGGAGCTATAACATTTCCCTTTTTGTTGGTAATGGTCTATGCATGTGTGTTTACATTCTTGTAAGCCCATCTTATCACTTCATTGTAAGGTAGGACCACCAACTGAGTGACGACGATATGGATGTCGCTTTTCTGTATATTTTGATATACTATGAGGTCTGGTTCATTCTCTACAAACTCTTCGTTACAGAACATGTTGTACATCTCTTCCCATGTGTTGCATCCATAAAGGCATATATAGTGATTGATATCAAACATTGTCACCGCATTTGTGTTGCTTGTCCTAGGTGCCATGGCTAACTATGGAGTTCTGACTCTGCGACCTATGGCTTTAGACATCTCCTCGACCTTCTGACCTATAATATCCACAAATATGTAAGTTCATTTAGGTTTATCATACATACAATTTTAATTCACAAATATTAAGAAATGTGCTAAGAGATATGACACATTAATACTTGGCGTTTGTATACCCCTAGATGTTAATACCAATCATGCAGATCAAGTCTCTACCCTTTATCCAACTTGTTGGTCGTCGAGGCATTAATGCATTTAATTCTTATTAATTATTTCTTAGGTGGGAAACAACATGTGATCGAGTTCCCTTTTTAGAATGTAGGTTTCTGGGAAGATGGCTTTCATGACTTCACGGTTCACAGATGTGGGTAAGATTTTGTCAAAGTTTTCAAGTAAAGATCCTTCACTTTGGTTGCTCCGCAGGTCCTCATGGAATGCAACGTGTGGGTTAATCAATAGGTGGATCATACTGCAACATCTGAGATATCTCGCGGGGTCCGCATTATATGTTTGGTCAAACTTGGGATGCAGGTACCATCTTAGGCTTATCATACTTTAGCAAAGGATAATTGTGAGTTATACGAGAATGCGGTCTACTCGAAGGTAGAGAATCGCAATTGGTGGGTTTGCGCAAATTGCCACAAAGAATTTTTTTGCAAAGGTATGTGCCTCGCGGGTCATGGGTAGTTGTGACATTTGGTAGACATGCATTCTCGATATGAATTTCCCATCGAAAACTTCCCACAAACTTGTGTTTCGTGGGTTGCAGGAGATAGTCAAAGGTAGTTAGAGAACGTGTTAAGGAACCTCTGCAAAATTCCTTCTGCGAAATTTCTAATTGGTAATCCGAGTGCGGGTAAGTGATAAACATAGATATGAGGTATGTGATCTAAAATGTTTCATTGATCAGTTTAATATTCACACTGGCTTGGCAGGTTTGGATTAAGTCCTTGTGAAAGGTTATACATGACGGTCCTGGGAAAACTAAGAGAGCTTAGTGACCGCTAATGAGGCTAGGAAAAAACTCCATTGCTCATGATAGCCAAACCTTTGAAGACATTGTTCCTTAGGTATCAGGTCAGGTAGAAATTTAGAAAGGGGGGTCCCATTTAATTTTCCTAAGGTAGAAAAATTAAATGGGAATTGTTGTGGTAGAACAAAGATTAAAAGTATTGTGCTAAGAGAAAATAAAATGTGCCTTATGCTAGGAACTTAGGTTATCAGAAGACTACTGCAGTTGTTAGAGGCCAATATTTGTTGTCGGGAATGAAGAAGGATGTGACTAGATATATAGCCAGGTGCATGGAATGACAGAAAGTAAAAGTAAAGCACCAACATCCAACTATATTGTTGCATCCATTGTCCATTCATGTGTGGAAATTGGAAGTGGTGACAATTGATTTCATTCCCAAGCTGCCTAGGATAGGAAGCAACATGATTCCATCATGGTGGTGGTGGATAAGATAAAAAAGGTAGCTCATTTTGTTCTAGTAAATCTTACACGTAAGGCAACAAACATTGCATACAATTACATGAGAGAAATTGTCAGGTTTCATGGTGTGTCTAAGGCAATTGTGTCTGACAGAGACCCCAAATTCACATCAAACTTTTGGAAAGGGATACTCAAGGGATTTGGAACAAACGTGAAGTTTAGTACAACATGTCATCCTGAGATAGATGGGAAGATAGAAATAATCAATCAGGTGATTGAATATTTGTTGAGGATGTATGTGATCGATAAACCTTCCAAGTGGGAAGACTACCTCCATCTAGTGGATTTTTCATTCAACAATGGATATCGATCATCGTTAAAGATGATTCCATTTGAGGCGCTTTATGGAAGAAAGTACAACATGCGAGTGAGATGGTATAACCTAGTAGATGGAGCAGTGGTTGAACCTAATTTTCTCAAGGATATGGAAGAGAAGATGGTTAAGATTAAGAAAAAATTGAAGGATGCTTAGGACAAACATAAAATTTATACTAATAAAGAAAGAACATCTAGATAATTTCAAGTGGGTAACCATGTGTTTTTGAAAGTGAAGGCCAAGATAAGTTCACTGAAGTTGGGAAATTACTTAAATTTGGCAACACATTACTGTGGACCATTTGAAATCCTGGAGAGGATTGGTCTTGTTTCATACACGCTAGCGTTGCCTACATCTATGCATGTGCATAATGTATTCCATGTGTCATTTCTTAAGAGATATGTTCCTGATGTTAACCATGTAATTGATTGGACTGTGATTTAGGCGGAGCCAGAAGGTGAATTCTGAATTCATTCGGTGTGCATACTAGACAGGAAATTCAAGTTGCTCCAGAATCGAGAAATAAGACTGTTAATATTATGGTAGCTGCGGGAGGTATTTACCTCTACATGTGAACCTGACGAGAATAGAAGACTCCGGGAAGCAAGGGAAACCCTAATGAATTGGCTAATAACCCTAGAAGCCTTGTCGGCTCAAGAATATAATTTATATTAGGCTATTAGCCTCCAAGAGAAGAAGTCGGCTAGAAATAATAATAATATATTGAATAGACACATACCCAGAAAGAGAATTCGGCCCCAGTAAACTGGTAGGATTACTATAAACGCCAGTTCTCATTTGAAAACATCTCAGGACTGCAATTTTTCCAGTTGGTGTGCACTGCAGTTGCAGTTGGTGCGCAGGTTTGGAGGAGGGTTGCAGGTGCAGTTGCAGTTGGTGCGCAGGTTTGGAGGAGGGTTGCAGGTGCAGTTGCAGTAGCAGCTAGTTTCAGTATTGGCTTGAATATCTCTTGGCTAGAGTTTGGACTATCTGATCAGCTTTTTGTGATGCGCTATCCTTGGGGATTGATGCGCTACTCCTTGTTTGGCTATCTAGCCTAGGGTTTTCTTCCGAAGGAATTCTCATGTCAAGGTTAAGGTGCTCGAAGGGAGGATTCGGCCTATGGTTGGGTGACAAGGGTATCGTCAATGGTAAAATGAGCACACCATCTTCTATATTCTAACAGGTTATGGGCCCACACCCCTTCAGTCAGCCTAAAACGCTGGAAGGAAACATAGCCGCTAGACATTGAGCTCGTTGAGGAACTGTCGCTAGGGTTACTAGCAGGAGCAGCTTCCAAAAGCACTACAGCTAGGGTTACCAGCAGAAGCAGTTGCAGAATCCCTAAATCTCTTGTCGAGGAACCTTAAGTGACGAGATTGACCTAATCTCTGGATAGATCAGTGCGCCCTAGCCCAGCGCATCTCCTGGTACACTCAGAAGGCCAAGACGTGAAGTTTGGATTTCTGGTCAAATCTAGGGTTTGACCAAGTCAAGGAAGCCATGACGAACTCTATGAAGTCTGAGAACAAGCTAGATGGAGCCTCTAACTTCAGAGCATGGAAGACAAGTATTGACCTCATCCTTGCTAAGAATAAAGTGTTGGACATTGTGAAAGTAAAGATCGTGAAGCCAGAGTTTACAAAATGAGAAGAGAAGGAACCGTAGAACGTTGCAGCTATGGAGAAGTTCAAAGACGTTGACATCAATGCCATGAGTATCATAGTGGATTCCATAAAAGACCACTTGATACCCTACATCTCCCATCTTGACTCAACAAAGAAGATGTATGATGCCCTAACAAATCTCTTCTCAGTCAGAAATATTGGACAAGTTATGAGTCTGAAGAATGAGCTCCGTGACATGAAGATGAATGATGATGACAGCATAACATCCTACTTTGTAAGGATATCCCAGCTAAGAGATCAACTACAATCTATTGAAGAGATCACTTCAGAAAAGGAATTGGTGAACATAGTACTTAATGGTCTTCCCAAGACATGGAATGCATTTGCCGCAAGCATGAACACAAGGAAGGAATACCCGACATTTGAAGAACTTTGGACTTTCTATGCTCAAGAAGAATCAAGGATCAATGCAAAAGAGAAACCTCAAAAGAAATATGATGATCAAGCCTTCAGAACAAGATTCAAGAACTTCAGGGACAAAAGAAAGTTCGGTTCAAGGAAGAAGCCAAATCAAAAGAAAGACATTTCATAAATGCAATGCTTCAAATGTCAGAAGTACGGTCACTACAGGAATCAGTGTCTCGGGCTAAAAAGGAAGGAGAAACACGAAGCATCGATTGTCGAAGAAAAGGAACCTACAAAGAAGACTAAGCAGGATGGAAGAGACTTCTTCTACTAAAAGGTAACAACACTCTTCTTACTCTCTTGTACATATCTTGCTTGCATCGTCTC
>ML810982.1:91564-105062 GCA_009831015.1 Picea engelmannii
ATAGTGATGGTGATGCTCATGATCTAGTCATGAAGTAGTCTAGATGACTATATTGATGCTACTGGGTAAATGGTATGTTTTGTGCTCAAGTCCATTACCTGTAAATACCTCTCTAGCTAGGAGGGAGTGTTAATATTATGGTATTTGCGGGAGGTATTTACTTCTACATGTGAACCTGACGAGAATAGAAGACTCTGGGAAGCAAGGGAAACCCTAATGAATTGGCTAATAACCCTAGAAGCCTTGTCGGCTCAAGAATATAATTTATATTAGGCTATTAGCCTCCAAGAGAAGAAGTCGGCCAGAAATAATAATAATATATTGAACAGACACATACCCAGAAAGAGAAGTTGGCCCCAGTAAACTGGCAGGATTACTATAAATACAGGGCGTCAGTTCTCATTTGACAACATCTCAGGACTGCAGTTTTCCCAGTTGGTGCGCACTGCAGTTGCAGTTGGTGCGTAGGTTTGGAGGAGGGTTGCAGGTGCAGCTGTAGCAGCAGCTAGTTTCAGTATTGGCTTGAATATCTCTTGCCTAGAGTTTGGACTATCTGATCAGCGTTTTGTGATGTGCTATCCTTGGGGATTGATGCGCTACTCCTTGTTTGGCTATCTAGCCTAGGGTTTGCTTCCGGAGGAATTCTCAGGTCAAGGTTAAGGTGCTCGGAGGGAGGCTTCGGCCTATGGTTGGGTGACGAGGATATCGTCAATGGTAAAACGAGCACACCATCTTCTATATTCTAACAAAGACTAGTGGACTTGTTACAATCCTAAAGATGTTATATAGGAGGACAAGGACGCCATGCAGGAAAAGTACTAACATATTTTTGGAGATTTTTGAAGAATTTTGGAATGAGAATTGTATACGATGCACTACGGATAGTGCATAAAATAAGGGTGAAGGTAATGTAATACCCCCAGGTAGTAATTATGTATATGAATGTAAACATGTTCATATAGGTTGTTGAGTCAAGATCATTTTGGGCCAGAGTACCTTGTATGTATGAATGTTTAATCCAGGGTGCCTCTGTAATATTAGGCCGATGAGTCTCTATGATATGGCTGGTGAGCCAGGATTTGTATTTTGTAATAACACTATCATATGAATAAAATTTATCATTGTTGCAGACCTCAAGACGAAAAGAGTATGGGGGGGTAGGAATCCACAAGAAGGAAAGGGGGTCAGGGACTTATGAGAAGGGCTTAAGCTAGGGGCTAAGACAAGGAATATAATAAAATATTCTTAAAAATTCCAAGCCTAAGTTTATGTCCTGTATTGCTTTATCTTAAGTCCAAAAGGTTGGAAACTGACGAGTTTCCAGGGGAGAGGAAGTGGTTATTCATGTGCAACTTGTCAAGTTATTTGCATGCATACTTAAGCCCTTGGTTTAGTGTATTTAGGGGGAGCTCGGTCATTCATTCGAACGACTGCTAGCAGAGATCGGAACTGTGTTCCTTGTTAGTGATTGAACTAGAGGAAAGAGTGGAGCTACAAGGTATTGGAGTTGTTACCCTGTAAATCCTTGGTGATTTGGGTGTGTTATTTTTCTTGTTGGGTTGTCTTAGGTTAGGTTGAGACTAGAGAGGGGGATAGTTGGGAATAGTTTTTCCTACGTGTTGTCATTGTGGGTGCCTGTAAGCTTTTTGAGAGAAGTCGTGTGTTCCTAGTGCCACAGAGCTTTTAGACTTCTTGGTCGACCTATTATTGAATCCCTTTAAGGGAAGTGGTATAGCTGAAGGATTGTTGAGTAGTGAAGGGGTACACTTCCTTGGGTGGGATAGGGTGAGGAAGAATGAGAGGTTGTGAGGTGGAACTGTTGCTGGAGTTGGTGCCATTGGCATTGCCTTGAGCTATGTGTTGGTATACCTTAGTTGGCATGTGAGAGCCTTTTCCCTAGTGGAGTCACAGCCTTGACTTGGGGGTGACCTGTTGTTGAAAACTAAAACAATAGTGTCTACATATGGGAGGAACGTTATAGGTCTGTGGTTAATTGATGCTTCTTTTAAAAGATAAGTGCCATGATTTTTATGTTTTCACTGTTATGCTTAATGTGTTAATTGTGTTTATTTTCCGTTGTGAGAATTATGTGCATAATGCACATTTTATTATGAATATTCTACATGATTAGTTATGCATGTATATGAATTATACATCGGGCTGCATAATTGTAATTTATGCAAGGAAGTGAAGTTTTTTAGAAGTAAAAAACTTTCAAAATAGGAAAAAATTAGCATGTAAATTTTAGCACAACCTATTTTGTGTTTTTAGTATCAAAATAATAGTTTGCATTGTTTTCATCATTGACAGAATGCAATATGATTTAATTCATTGAAATGTAAATTTCAGTACAAGCTACTTTGTGTTTTTTTAGTATCAAAATAATAGTATGCATTGTTTTCATAAATGACAGAATGCAATATGATTTAGTTCATTACTTTAAGAAGTGATATGAAAAAAAATGAGCATGCATTAATTTAAGAAATGATATTGGAGCTAGTGAACCATCCAAGGAAACAACTCCAACAAAAAAAATATAGTGTAAAAAAATTTTAATACAACCTAAGTGGGCCTAATGGTTAAGAACATGTGTTTCCTCCTAAGAGATCACAAGTTCAAATCCAAAGGGGGTAGAGTATGTAATACAATGCATTGATTTCAGTGATGAATTGAGGGTATCAATGTTAGGTTTTATAAATGGTGGTTAAAAGTGAAAGTGAATTATATTACGTATCTAAGTAGAATTAAAACATAATGCATGCAATAAAATGAAAATAAAATTAGAAAAAAAACATAAAGATAAAGAGAAACTTAAAGATAAAAATAGCTTGTTGCTTTAGATGACATGGCAACAATATTAGTGAAATATATTTACTTCTGTTTTTATACTTTCTCTTTATATATCATAGCTGGATGAAAAAAATGCATCCAAATAAAATGTTTCTTAGATTTTACAGCATCTCGACAAAGTCTAACACAAAACCAAGTTCTTCATATTTAACCAAAGTTGTTGCTTAAGATATGTAAGCGTAATCAGGCTATGTAACTCCATAGCAAGAAATCCGAGGACCAAATGATCAATTCCCCAACTATGGAAGCCCTTACTAACGTTGCCAATTTCAGCTAATATCTCGAATGGCCCGCCCCTGTTTGAGAGCCTTTTTGCCTTTTGGCTTCGTTTTCAGCCTGCAGTAGCAAGAAGACAAAAATAAGCAAAAGGATGAAAGATGGTAAAGTTTACTGTAGTCATTCAAATGTTTAAATTAGGGAAATCTCTAGGCAGACACTCTAGATTTGTAAAAACATTGTCTCATCTCATTGAAATGCTTATACTGACAGCTGTGCCTTGCAGATGTTCAATATAGGATTCTTTCAATATACTATGAAGAAGAGGCAACCTGGTATATTATAGTATATAAAAAGGTAAACATGTACTTTCAATTTTTTTAAATAAAAATTGGATTCTGAATAATATAAACAATATGAAAGAAAAAATAACTAATCATGAAATTTTAGGAAATATTTATAGCATTGAAAACAATATAAGAAAGTTAAGCAATTCAATTATAGCCATAAAAAAATTCATTCAAACTTAATGTATATCACAGGAAACTTGTATCAGAACTGTTTAGATGATGATAATTAATGTCCACTGAAATCACAATTAGTTTCAAGTACGAAATTATTTGGATTTCTTTAAAATTTTATTTATGTGCTCAAAACATTAAGTTTAACGTAACATATTAGTTGGATTGCTTTAGAATTTTATTTTATTTATAACCCACATTAAAAAAAATAGTTATTAATATATATTTAAATGTCAAAATTTCCTTTACCCTTAAAGGCATTCAAACGTCTATAATTTTTTAGCAGAATAGAGTGGAAAAAAATAGGTCTAGTCCTTACTGCTTTAATGATTTTTTCAAATGCATCAGGCCCATGTTGTGCAATGTAGCGTTCGACTCCAGCTCTTGCATCAGGGCTAATCTTTCGAAGGACCTGCTTTTGCCCTCTTGGTAGATCTGAATTGGGTCGATATTTGCCCACAAACTTTCTAACGTAATTCTCATATATGTATGCTGCTCCATTGAACATTGGTAAGACCAGCCAGAATGACACAATCAATTTTAGATAAGGCCAGATGGGTAACCTGTCACACATACACGGTATCTGAGTTTCGTCTTGAACTGTGATCAGCCAACTGTAATTTCAATGGAGAGAAAACTCGTTTCAGATATCTCAAACTGGTTTATAAACAATGAGATAAGTGTAGCTTACCAGGCGAGAACCTTATAGAAAGAGAGCTCGAAAAGGGTAATCAATGAGTATAGCACCCAGTAAGTAAGCCACTGTTGGTCATCCAGCTCAGAAGGACTTTCGATTGCTCTGACTGAGCAATATCTGTACAGTGCAACATATTACATATTCAACTTTCACTTAAGGTTAAAAAAAGAAAAAATAAGTATTACCTCTAGGACCTCATTTATACTGAGCTTATTATTATTATTAATTATTTTCCACTTTAACCAGTTAACTCTGCATCTGTCAATTTCCCTCATTAAACTAGAAAAAGGAGAAAAAAAAAAAAAATCATATTTCACCCACAGAAGACTTCTGTAGAACCATTTTTAACTTGTTAAATTGCAGTCTAAGCATACACATGTCCCTTGTTTACAGCGAACCATTATTGTAAAAGATCGAAAAATACATAAGAACCCGGATTCTGCAAAAATGACAAGATTTGATAGGGTTTGAAGTACTTACAGAGGATAAAGTAGCATCACCACTGGTCTGGATCATTAAAAACAAACAGAGACAACAGTAAGAAAGTTAATAACGTAATCAAATCCAAAACTGTCAGTTGTATTGCAATACTTGCTCCTGAAATAGAGCAGAACAATACTTTTACGATCCAATTCATACAGGGTTAATTTCAAATCAAGGGTTTTCTGTGATGAACAAAAGCTGTCACCAAAGGCCAATTCTTTGGGTGAAATATTATTAGGAATATAGCCCACATAAGCCTTTATGCCCAACCAAAACAAGAGAATCCAAAATAGCAATATGCCTATATGGTTTTTGAAGAACAACTTATATCAACCATTTTAAGAGGCCTTGAAACTTCAAATGGCAATTCTACATAAAGAAACATAACAGGCCTTGAAACTTCAAATGGCAATTTTACAGAAAGAAACCTTCCAAACATGACTTACATCACTAACAGTTGAAAACAACCACCAGTGTATAAGTTAACATATCTATATATAATGGTCGGAAAGTAGTGCTTGCATGCTTTCCATCCCGATTCAAATCCCTGATAAAAACATGTCTCTTGTATCCTTGTGATAAGGTTAGAAGGACAGAGGCCTCTTGAAAAACTTATCTATATATAATGGTCGGAAAGTAGTGCTTGCATGCTTTCCATTCCGATTCAAATCCCTGATAAAACATGCCCCTTGTATCCTTGTGATAAATCCCTGATAAAACATGCCTCTTGTATCCTTGTGATAAGGCTAGAAGGATAGAAACCTCTTGAAAAACTTTAAATGACAATTTTAAATTTATTGAAAAATAGGGTTTATGGGTTTATAGTGACGGCCAGCTCGATAGACTTAAGTCACTTTTGTTGGAGTTGGTGTGCGGAAACACTTATGGGTGACTGTTACGGATTCAGAGTCCAGACTCGAGGGAATTACAGACTCGTTGACTTCATTTCGTCCGTATATAACATCATGCAACCTCATAACTTTCTGGTTCTCGAAGGATTCACCAAATAAATGAATACAAACTAAAAACATGATGCTTACCCGGCAAATGTATCGAAGTGCCTTGCAATTGCTCCAAAAAAACCCATAATGAAATGTAAATGATTTGCTAATGAAAATTCTTGCTGAGAAAATGAAGATGCTGTTGGAGTTTGCAGTTGTTATTTGGGAAGAGTGTGACTGCAGTTTATTAATAGAAGTGAGACAACCAAAATATGACGGTGGGCATGAATTCATCTAGCGTTTGTGGCAAAATAATATTGTGGCGAAGACGTATGCATGAAGAAAAGTGGATGTTCTCTTATACTTTTCTTTCTGGTTGGTGTAGTATTGCTTAGAGCCTAGTTTTTCGCCGAGCAGACGTGATCGAAAGGAAAAGAAACAGAACCTTCACCGTCATCACGGCATCGCATATTTCCAAAGCAAAAGGGATGAGAATTGTGTGAAGTGGCTTTGCAAACCAGTTGGGTTGTTTTGAGATTCGTTTTTGTGATGGATCGGATGTGTTTATTTACTGAGAAACTGCTGTCAAGGTTGGATTCGTTTAGCGTGGTTGAAACTTAACCTCCAATTAAATTACATATGCTTTTTCGTTGACGAGGTTCTCGAAATGCTCTTTATTTCTAGAATGGAGGGAGTTTGTGAGAGGACACTTAATATAAATATATTAAGTATGAGAGAATAATGGAGAAATCACTTCTCTTGTAGTTTTAAGGTATTCTATATCTCTTTTGATCCTAAATGGTTTGAGATGCATAGTTTTAGGAGTTAGTTGATTGATTTCTTAAACTATAAATGTATTATCTGGTTTGATGAATGGATAAATGTATTAAAGATAAACTTGGTAATATAGGTGAAACAATATTTAGTATTGATTTAGTCACCATAACCTTAAATGGCATGCTAGAAGAACACTATATGTTTATAATAGGTCTTGCAGCAAGGGAGAAGGATCCTACTTTTGAAGAGTTGCAGGTATACTGATGATGCAGGAGGAAGAAAGGAGAAAGAACCTTAATCAAAAGGATCAAAGTTCTTATATAGCGTTGATGGTGAAAGGGAAATCGCCTTTCAAAGGAAAGTGTTGGGAAAGAAACAATGGGAGTAAGCCACCATATGGAAAGCCATCATATGCAAATCCACAACAAGGTATGACACCAAAAAAAATTGATGCTAATGTTAAAAGGAAAGATACATGTTCTTACTATGGAAAATTTGGACACCATGCTAGAGACTGCTATAGAAGGAAATATCATGAATCCAAACATGGAAACAAAAGGCATACTAGTAATTTGGTTGATGGAGGAGAAACAATGAATGATGAATTCAAAAAATCTCATATTATTTATTTCAGATTTTGCTTTGTCCACTGAAACAGATGACTCAAATGCATGGTTTGTTGATTCTGGAGCGTCCATACATATATCTTGTAATAAGGATTGGTTTGAAAATTATCATGAAACAAATAATGATGGTAATATATATCTTGGGGATGATCGTTCACATCAAGTTAAAAGATATGGCGATGCATCTGTCACATTACCAAATGGTTGTGTTAAACAGATTCAAGATGTGATGTATGTGTCTAGCATCAAGAAAAACCTAATCTCAGTCTCCACCATAATAGATCAAGATTTGAAGGTAGAATTTTTAAAATCGCATTGTGTAGTAAAAGACATGCATGATCATTATAAGATTGTTGCTACATGAATCATAGTTGGCAGTTTATACAACAGTTTATACAATATTGATGTGATGAGCAAAAATCATCAGGCATTGGCATCCACAACCATGACAACAAAGGTTTTATGGCACCAAAGGTATGGCCACCTTAACTATCATGATTTATTACTACTTCAAAACAAGGAATGGTAGAAGGATTTCCAATGCTTAGAATCAATACTCTACATGTGAAGGGTGTGCATTAGGGAAGATGCATAGAGAATAATTCCCTACTCATACAGATAAGAGAAAAATATATTCTTGAACTTGTGCATACATATGTGTGTGGTCCTATGTAGACAATATCACTTGGTGGAGCCTATTGTTTCTTTATTTTTATTGATGATTGCACAAAATATACATGGGTTTATTTTCTAAGAAAGAAAAGTGATGTATTTGAATAATTTAAAGAGTTTAAAAATATGGTTGAGAAGCAAACAAGGAAATACACAAAGATCTTTCGATCATATCAAGGAGCATACTATACATCTCGTGCATTCATCAAGTATTGTAAAGCTCATGGAATTGTCCAACAATATACCGTGCCTCATACTCCACAGCAGAATGGAGTAGCTCAGAGAAAGAACAAAACCTCAGTGGAATGTGCACGGAGCATGTTACAAGGTAAGAATATTTCAAATGGTTTTTGGGCTAAAGCTATTTGTACGGCAATTTATTTGAAAAATTGATGTCCTACTAAAAACTTAGACCATAAAACTCCTTTTGAAGCTCTTTATGGTTATAAACCAATAGTAAGCCATTTAAGAATATCTGGAAGCAAATCCTTTTCTCATGTACCTAAAGAGGATAGAAGAAAATTACATACAAAAGCAATCAAGTGCATTTTTATTGGTTATTGTTCTGATTACAAAGCATATAATATGTTTGATCCCTCCACACATAAAGTTTTTTCAAGTAGAAATGTGTTATTTAATGAGCATGCAGATGAAGGTCATAATATGGATAGTTATGATGCATGGTATATTCCTTATGATCATGATGAAAATGTCAAAGAAGAAGCAGAACAAAAACAAAAACAGGAGGAGGAATTCAGTGATATGGACACTACAAGCAACCAAAGTACACCAAGAGGAGGAGTAGATTCACCACCAAGTAGAGGAAGAGGTGAAAGAAATGAATCACTAAGGAGGTCATCCTACCAAACTCATCTACTGGAAAGGTATAAGACTATGCTTTGATGACTGAAGTAATGAATCTTACAGAACCTTTAAATTTTAAACAAGCAAATGAGCATAAAGAATGGAGAGATGCAATGAAGGAAGAGTATGAATCCATGATGAAAAATGATACTTGGGAATTAACAAAATTGCCCAAAAATTAAGTTCCTATAGGATCCAAATGGTTGTACAAACCCAAATTTAATGTTGATGGAAGTATAGATAAATTTAAAGCCAGATTGGTTGCAAAAGGATATTCACAAAAAGAGGGAATAGATTATGAGGATACCTTTGCACCTGTATCTAAGCTAAACACAATTATATTAATGATTTCATTAGCTACAAAACATAATTGGAAACTTCATCAGCTAGATGTTAAGTCTGATGTTTTAAATTGGGAATTAAAAGAAGAAGTATATCTTAATCAACCAGAAGGATTTGTAAAAAAGGGTCAATAACATTTTGTTTGTAAATTAAAGAAAACCTTGTATGGACTAAAATAGACACCAAGATCTTGGTATGTGAAGATAGACTCTTTCTTTCATCGAAAAGGTTTTATAAAAAATATTAGTGATCCTTACTTGTATATCAAGTCAGATAAAGAAGGGAATGTTGCTTTGATTTCCTTGTATGTTGATGATCTCATTATAACAAGAAATGCATCTCAGATGATTGATGAAATTAAAAGACAGTTGTCACAGGTTTTTGAGATGAAATATCTTGGTGAGTTGCATTATTGCTTAGGTGTTGAAATATGGAAAGAAGTTGGTCAGACACTAGTCACACAGAGAAAATATACAAGGGATTTGCTTAAAATGTTCAATATGAGTCAATGTAAAGAAATATCAACTCATTTAAAACATAATGCTAAACTCCACAGTGATGATGGGAAAAAAGATGTAGATGGTACATCGTATCGTCAGTTAGTGGGAAGTCTAAACTATCTCGCTACAACCAGACCTGATATAGCATATTCAATGAGCATCCTAAGTCAATTCATGTCAAATCCTAATGAAAGCCACTGGTCAGCAACAAAAAAAGTATTTAGATATCTGAAAGGGACTACTAATTTTGGTATTAAATATACTAATAAGTTTGATGTTAAGTTGATAGGTTATTCTGATTCAGATTGAGCCGAAAATCCCGATGACAAAAAATCAACCACATGATATACATTCAACATTGGATCGGGGATCGTGTCTTGGAGTAGTAAGAAACAACCATTTTTTTATTTTTCATCAACTGAAGCCGAATATAAAGCTTTGTGCAGTCCTACTTGTGAAGCAGTTTGGTTGAGGCAAATACTCTAAGATGTAGGAGAAGAAAAAAAAGAGCCAACAATTATCAAATGCGATAACCAAATTTCCATCAAACTAGCCAATAATCATATGTATCATGCTAGATCAAAGCATATTGAGGCACATTATCATTTTGTAAGAGAGAAGAAACACTGAAAAGAAATTGACTTAATCTATTGTAATACAAATGAAAATGTAGTAGAAATTTTTCACAAAGCCTCTTGGAAAGGAAAAATTTGAAATATTTAAGAATCAATTAGGTATTGTAGAGAACTCATTTCTCCATTAAGGGGGACTATTAGAGAATAATGGGGAAATCACTATTGTAGATTTTTAGGGATTCTATATCTCTTTTGATCCTAAGTAGTTTGAGATCCATAGTTTTAGGAGTTAGTTGAATGATTTCTTAAACTATAAATGTATTTCCTCATTTGATTAATCCATGGAGTGTGTGAGACAATCACTCTCTCACATTTGTGTGTTTTGTCCAATGGTTTTTCCATTAATTTTATTTTAAAGTTGATACTGAAATATGAAGGAATTACGCATCTCTCTCATAGTGTGTTGTAAAATGGAATAAAGCACCTATAAGTAAAATAAGAATTTTTAACTTGCAATTATTCTCTATATAATTGATATAAAATTATTTTAGTTAAGGTGAACATTGAAATATTTTATTTATGACTTATGACTACTATTGAAAACCAGAACTAATGATAATTGTTAGGTTAAGTTAGTTATGTTAATAAAAATCTTATTAAAATCCTATTTACAATATCTATGTAATATAATCTTATTTTATATAAATAAAATTATAATCTTATTTTATATAAATAAAATTGTTTTTTATAGCGAAAAAAATTATTATTTATAAGTTCTATTTGATTCCAATTCCTATAATGAAAATTTACCATTATAAAATATATATATTTAAATGTTTCTAAAAAATCTTTACAATGTTATTACCAATAAGAGTTAATTGGAGTGTTTAACTCCTATATAAGTTTTTCCTTTACATATGAAATGAGAATCCCGCATTATTAATCGAGGGAATATAGCTTTTGCATCACAGTGAAAATTACTTTAACTTCATATTATTCACTCTAATTTGTAACCATAACTTAATTTTTGGTTCAATTTTTTTATTAATTTGATTTAATTTTTAAAATAAATTTATTTTGGTATTTATTAAATATTACAAATTAATTTTTTTATTCGTTTAGAGTTAGATGATGTGACATTATTGCATTGGTGTATGTAATTTGTTTCGGGAATTGTCACAATTAAAAAATAATTTAAAACAAAAAATCAAATTTGCGAATGGTTGTTTGGGTTGACTTTGACACTTGTTTTTTAAATAATGATGCAGTCAAGGTTGAGAAGGTCGAGATTTTAAAGAATGATGCAGACGAATTGAGATTCATGCAGTCCATGGCTTGTCACTGCAGGGAAGTCGACTCGGCAGGTTGCATGGAGCCACCGCTTCATGCTCCGCCACTTGCAAAACTACTCCACTGCCTGCAAAACAGAAGAGCCTAATTTAATTTCATTCCATGTCATTCTATGAAAGACATATGATTACTTAAAAGACAAAGCCAGACCTATGAGATGTTTTTTGTATGCTTGGATTCCAAGGTGATGCTTGAGGAAGGAAGCTTTGTCAGTTGCACAAGAATGAGTAGGAAATCCAGCAAGGGGCAATTGTATCTTCTAGCTATAGATAGACCAAAAACAACGCCGAGATAGTGAGGAGGATGCCCATTCCTCCAGGGTATAAGACTCCAAATCTTGATGTAAGCGCAACAAGGAAACTTTGATCTTTCTTATTTGTTGCAACAAGGTCTGCTCCCAAGCGACCATTCTAGCACCCCAAGTGGTGGCGATGTCGATAGACTGCACGGATGCAGTGATGTTGGAATATTTCATGGTAGTCGACTGACAATCCAACGAGCTTACTTCTGTTAATCACTCATTGACTTGGGAGATATACCATGAGATTGAAATTTGCAGTTGTACAAGTAGACGAAGAAGCAGTTGTTGCTAGTACTAATGAGTAATGAGTAAGATCATCTATAGTTGTAGTAGCATTGAACATAGTCCGTTGAAATTCACATAAGAAACAATCAAGAAGCTGATTTTTAGCTGAGGAAAACAATCACACAAGCAACAATCAAGAGGTTGATTTCCATCTATGAAAAAATACATCTAACAAGTGCACATCTCACACTATATGTACTTTCCTTGTTCCATTTGTTTCAACAATTTGCCATCCTGTGTGGAGGAAATATAAAATTTAAATTTTGTTTGGAAATATAGATGATTCAAACAAAGTTATTTTAACAGTTTACTCATTATTTATATTTTCCCTTATTCATATTTTACCTTCGGATGATGCACAACACAACAGTGGAGCTTGGCAGGATGAATAAACCTTCTTGTACGTACTGTGAGAAACACACCCCACCCTTCACAAAGATAAGCATGATTTCAAGCATTATAATGTTGTTATAACTCTACCATCTATTGCTACTAATTTGATTTCAAAGATAGTCGATGTTTGATCTCCACCACCACTTCCAATCTAGGATTATAGCTCTCTTATAGTTGGTGGTTGTCTTGTTTGTGTTCAAGATGCAATTTAGTTTGAAAAGAAGCATTTTCTTCCATGGTTGCCTCCTAGAAGTGAAAACAGTCTCCAAGTCGTCTGTAAGTAGACAATTAGGGACAAACTCTAGCAATTTGGGCAGGCATGAATGTGTATGGAATTGTTCTTTACAATGTTTTTTAACATGAATAATTTAAAAATCCAATGCAATGGACTTCTTGCAATATTTGTTGCATTCCATTTCTACCCCTTGTTTGGTACTCACACTGGATTCATTGGTGGGTTTTCAAGATATGTATTTCAAAGACGATATAGACCAAAAGTGTCAACCTGAATAAAACAACATAGTTCATTGTCTCCACTAGGGGTATAATTAAGATCACTGACTTCATTGACTCAAAAGCACCATTGGCAGACCCTGTGAAAGCAGAGGCATATGTAGATCAAGTTGTTCCACTAGCATTTATCTGAGCGTCCATTATTGTCTTGGTGTTGCTCAAAAGTGTCAGTCCCATCTCCTTAGCCATAGCTAGATCCACCATTATCACTTTTTGTCATCCTCAAAGTGAGTGAATTGTTGTGTATAATTATTTACAGTAAGTTCATAGAGGGTGAGGCACATGAGAGAGACACAATAAGAATTGGACAATGGACCAAGGACATGAGAGAGACAAGGCATTACATTTGGGAACAGATGAAGGCAATAAGTGGCATGGTGCATGATCTTATACCACATAATGCTCGAGCCCAAGAGGCAAATGGCTCCTAATTTTGAGGGTGTGTGAAGTTATAGATGTTGATATCTCCACATGTAACGTGTTTGTCAATGAATAACAAAAAGGCATTTGGGCCATGCCTTTCTATGTTCCACATGAATTGTAAAAGAAAATAATAACTCTCGAAAAATAGCCTCAAATTTCAAGGATAATA
>ML810983.1:18104-36244 GCA_009831015.1 Picea engelmannii
GTAAATGGACCCAGGTATGATGTCATCCACTACAAGGAAGACCAATAATGAGGATGGGGGAACACCAGGATTCTTGACTGGAATCCACCTTCACTTGCTCCACATCAAAGGCCAGCATGTCAAGAAGCCTATTTGAAAGTTTCACTTCTCCCTTCTCTCTTCACTTACGTTGGTTGTAGTTGGGCAAGAACAGGACAGCACCTTCGAGCTGAAAAATATTGGGTTTTCATTATCATAGCAGCTCAGATCTTGTTAGTAACTGACAGCACAGAAGAGCGGGATTCAAGATCGGTGCGGTACCCTACCAATTGTTTTGATAAAAAACTTGCGATTGTCTGAGAAAGGGGTTTTAAGCCGGGGAGATCCAGATCTGGGAGAGAAATTGAACTCGTATTTTCCTGGGAGATCTTTTCTGGATCAGGTATATTTGGCGAAATGCTTCTTGGATTCGAATTTCTTTTCAAGAGTCTGGGTGAGACCATGTTGTGTAGCTCAGTTGGGCCTGGGCATTGCGGCTGTGAAGAACATTGTTTGGTGTTTGAATGCTGGGTCTGAAGGCGAATGAAACAAAAACCAATCCAAATCCCAGCTAAAATATGAAACACAGGTCCATATCCTGATACTTGAAACCATGTTTTTTGGATCTAGTCATGAAGAGATTCCTTTGCTATAAATCTCCCCCAAAAAATTCCTACCGAGGGATTTACTTGTGAACTCTAGGGCCTATGCAATCCTAATATCATCGTCGAGCACCATGCTCACTCTCTGATTTCTCCGCTTTAAAAACTTTTTTGGATCTTTTAGCCCTTGGCTTCTCTGGTTTCGATTGAGTCTTGGTCGCAGGGATCTCAACCTCGCTTAAAGCTTACCGATCTAACACTTGACCAATAAACCCTTGCCCAGACTCCTGGTGCGACATTAGAAAGATGAGAAAGCTAGATTTTCGATGCTTTTGAAAACCCCTCTTCACTACAATGAAGGCTCCGATTGTCACTGCTTAATGACCAGGATTAGTTTTTTGACCGTTGATCTACTATCAAAACCACCCGTCCATCCCATTGCCATTTTGAATGATGCACTCAAAACGTTCTAGGTTTTTTTGACTTTTTCCAGCTTGGTAAAATCACAATTTTATAGTGATCAAGTCTGAATGCAATCCATTCAAGCCCTCAAAAACATGAGGGCACCCAGAATATGTATATTGAACAGTGAAGTTTGGCATTTTAATTATTTTTCTAAATTTTTGACTGGTTTTTGAAAGCAACACGTTGGAAAAGATGTCCAGAAAAAAATAATAACATAGAACATTTAGACTAGTCTTTTAAAACTCCATTGTGAATATAATATATTCATATTATATCTATTAATGCCCCCCATCCCACCCTCTAGAGGGTGTAATATATTCACATTTTATCTATTGGGGGGCATTAATAGATAAAATATAGGGGGGCATTAATAGATAAAATGTGAATATAATATATTCACATTTTATCTAGTAATGCCCCCCCGTCTAAAATAGATAAAATGTGAATATAATATATTCACATTTTATCTATTAATGTCCCCCCCTCTAAAATGTGAATATATAAGGGGGGCATTAATAGATAAATTGTGAATATAATATATTCACATTTTGGAGGGTGGGAGGGGCAGCCATTAATAGATAAAATGTGAATATATTATATTCACATTGCATTAATAGATAAAATGTGAATATAATATATTCACATTTTATCTATTAATGTCGTCCCCTATATTCACATTTTATCTATTAATGCCCTCCCCCTCTAATAGATAAAATGTGAATATATAGGGGGGGGGCATTAATAGATAAAATGTGAATATAATATATTCACATTTTGGAGGGTGGGAGCGGGGGACATTAATAGATAAAATGTGAATTTTATCTATTAATGTCCACCCCTCCCACCCTCCGAGGGGGGGCATTAATAGATAAAATATGAATATAATATATTCACATTTTATCTATTAATGTGCACCCCTTCCCACCCTCCAAAATGTGAATATATTATATTCACATTTGATCTATTAATCCCCCCTCCTCCCACCCTCTAGATATTCACATTTTATCTATTAATGCCCCCCCCTCCCATTGTCAATTCCTATCCAATTGACCCACTTGGGTATTGGCTCTAATGTTCCTTTACCCTTAAACTCAACCCCCTTGAAGAAAAACCTTCATTCCGTGGTGCTAGATGCTACCATCTAATGATAGTGGTAGAGGAAACACAAATATAAAAAATGTCATTTTCATCATAATGATCTCTCCTCTAATCCACAAGTTCTTTATCCTCTCCCACCTCCCACAAGTTCTTTATCCTCTCCCACCTCCCCTTCGATGTGGTTTAATTCCTCCATGAATCAAAATAATTCAAACCCTTTTAGTTCCTCCATGAATCAAAATAATTCAAACCCTCCATCCTCATCTCCTTCCATCAATTTTCTTTCTTTCATTTATATATATATGAGGTCAAATTTATGTTTATATAGAATTATATAGTGTGTTTATTTTTAAAAATAAAAGATCGATGTAATATTTAGTTAGGTCAAAAGTGTTTTAAGTCTCAAAAATACAATAACATAGTAGTAATATATAATAATCAATAATATTGAATGAAAATGTAGAAAATAGGAACATTGGGTTTTTACATAAAGGTTATTGAAAGCCAAACTCATACACAGAAACAACAATTCAATAAATTGAAATTTTTGTTTTTTTTTAAGTTCACACTTTCTTTGCTTTCCAATATTCGAACTTCTTCTTGTGGTAGATTTAGTGTTTTACAAATAAATTAAAATTAATAATGAATATCAAAGAATGAAGTATTGATCTTTAAAATGAGAGAGATATATAATATATATTAATACAATATTATACAAGATTCAAGTATTGATTTTATTTGTGTGGTGTTGTAACAACCCTATATTGAACATTATACATATTGTAGTTTAACTTCAACCTTTATAAAGGAGAAAATTATAAAACATAACTCACCTACAAGAAGAAAATAAGAGGCAACTTGTTGCCCAACTTAGATTGAGTATTTTACTCTAGTTTAACTATGATGGTCTTTTCTCCAAATCCACATATAAAAAAACATTGTCAACAAAAAAACTTCATTGTTAGTCAAACTATGATGATTTTTAGGGGCTAAATTTAGCAAATGGGCTAATTTTCCATGTTTTTTCCCAAAAAACTACCGATTCTCCCAAATTCAAAATTTTATAGAAACTATGTAAAATCCTTATAAATTTGAATATTTTTACAAAACTTTCACCAAACATTTTACATTTTGCATATTAACAACTAGTAATATTAGTCAGATTTTTACATTTTAATATAAATTTCCATTCTCATTTGAGTTGATAAGTTTTACCACAACATAACATCAATATTTTTTCTCCCAAAACCATTAAAACTCTATACTACCAAAATTTCTTCCAAAACCATAAAAGCTATATTAAAATACAATATTTTAACAATACATATTATATTTGTTTATAAATAACTGGTAATTAAAAAAAAAAATTAAATGTTGTTTATCAAAATTTAAAACCATTTAACATATACCTTGCACTTGTAGACAATTGGTACATTGAAAATCTCTCCCATATACAACACACCATAATATTAGGGTTATACTAACCCTCATCCATATCATTATATTAATATTATAGATCAGTTTTACACGATGGGTATAATTGTTTTTTAATTAAGTGATTTTATTATTATTATTATTTTTTAATTAAACAGACTTTATGCTACTGAATGTCCTACAATTATACCGATTCCACATGTTAGAAGCTTATATAAACAAAATTTATAAAAATCCACCCATTTTTAACCCTTCCATCACAAGAAAATCAAGATTGAATTAGAAAGTCAACATCTCATTCTCTTTTTAAAATGAAAGCGAGGGCGAATATTTTTTCTATTTTTAAAACAGGGAGTCAGGACAAATCATTTTTAAAGGTAACATAGAAGGGTTGCATGCTAGGATGGGTAACCTTGGCGGAAGTTTTAGTGGATTCACCGGGATTGTCGGGCGTGTTGGACTCTAGTCTAAGATTGTGCCAAGTTTATCATATAATTAGTCCAGGTTGAACTCTAAGATTGGTCGAAGTTTATCATATAATTAGTCCAGGTTGAACTCTCAGCGTTTAGTCCAGGTTGAACTCTCAGTGTTTTCTATGCCAGTTTCTCCGAGAATGAAGAAAATAAATTGACTTATAGAAAGAATAAAATAAAATATGAAATCAAAATGATGGGATCAAGTGTCCGGCAATAGACGGTAAAATTGGATGGCTATTGAATGCGGGTGCCCGATCCATACATATATACGGCGCTTCTTGTTTACTCTAGTATATCTCCTTTGATTTCAGTTTCAGTCTTGAGAACTAGCAGGCGCGACAGCAATTCCAATTCCAGTCAAGGTAGGCGTGTATTGGATAACGCTTTTTAATGTACTGTGCATTAAACTTTTGGAAATCTCAATATTCATTGTCTTTTCTTGGATTCTGTTCAACTTTAACACGATCTTGCCCCGACACCCAGAATTCGCGAAAGAAGGGGAGTTGTTTCATTTGTGTAACTTCTGCTTGACTTGGCTTTTCTGTAACTGTCTTGGAAGTTAATTTCAGGTTGAATTCTACTTCAGAGTTACTCTGATTTTGATGATTCTATTAGAAGTACTAATACAGTTGGTTGCTTTATTTGTACCGATTCCATACCCATATGTATTCTCAAGGCCAGTCCTCTCTTCAGGGCACACGGACTCTTAGCATCCACCTTCCCCTTTGAGTTGCTTCACTGACTCTCACTAAGGAGAGTGATTTGGAGAGTGCCTCGTGGTCACTTAGACCACTTTAAACCACTTCGGAAGGAAGTAGACTGCGATGATAGAAAAATTGTACATTAGATGGACAATGCAGTGCCCATGAGCATAGAAGGGGATGGTGAATGTGGAACGAAATCCCTCCTTGTGCTACCCAGTCAAAGCTCCTAGGCTAATGTTTTTTATGTTTTCATGTCTGCTTTGTATCATTTCAAGGCTCTTTAAGTAATTGACTCTCGGGATAGTAGTAATTGAACTGAGCACATGTAAAAGATCATCATGTTTCAACTCATACAAAGTACATACAGCAAATTGGCTCACCAATGATTATTACATACATGATATTCTCATTGCATGAGCAGTTGCTTAGGGATGGGTAACCGTGATCTTCTTTAAGTTGCTATGTGGTGGACTCTACCAATGATGACATGAACACTGGGCTATTTGCTACAACTATCCCACTTAGACTATAGTTACAAATACACATCTTTTTACATTCAATTGCCTCCGATGTAACTGGAACTTGGGAGGAGCTTTAGTGAAAATGTTTGTTACCATATGTGAGAAGTGCAAATTTGCAACTTCAACTCCGTTTCAATTGCTTTCTCTCTTACAAAATGTAGTTGTATATATGTGTTTGGTTCCTGTGTCGAATCATCTATGCAACTCAATATTCGATCACAACAGGACTACATGATCACTTGATTTTTGTTTGACATATCAAAGTAATCTCTTCAAACCACTGAGGGCTTGACTAATTGGTCTAGAGGGAGTGTTGATATTCATCCCACCAAGCTTCAGTTCCCCCCAAGAGTGTGATATGTTTCGTCCTGTGAAATAATGGGGCCGTCATGGCCGTTTAGTCAGGTTGGGTGTGGCATTAGCCATATGGTGTGACACAAAGTCCCATCTCTTGATAGGTGGTGGATGCATGGCACTTATGTTTAGGTAAACATCTTGCAATACTTTTCTTAATCTCTTCAACCATACTAGTTCCTACCCTGTCAATTCAATTTACAGATACTTTACTTTAGTGCTTGACATAGCAACAATACACTATCTCTTGCTACACCATAACGTTACCCTGTTACCAAATTTAAAGCAATGGCCTGGTATACTTCTTGCTTCCAATATTTCCTACCAGCATTGTTATAGTACCTTACATTATGCATTATTTAGTGTTCCATGGTGAGTGCAATGGCTAGCTTAAGTGTTCGGATGTCTATTTATGCCACTCCCTCTATTGTGTTAAGGATCTTCTTTTCACGCTTTGAAACTCTATTGGATTGAACACTCTTTAGCAATCTTGTGGTTTCTTTCTTCCATTCTCTTGGGCTTGTTTGGATTGTCCATCTCCATTATCCTTCCACCCATTGAAGGCTGGTACAGTTGGTGTCTCCTCTTCATGGGCTTGTATGTCCCTTTGCTAGATCAGTTGGTTGCATCTTGTGGTGTTTGTGGCTCCATCCCTAGTCGCACTTTGGTCAAACCTTCATCCCCACCTTAAAGGAAACTTCATCACAAGCTTGTGAGTGAGGAGGTAACCTTCTTCATTGAGGGCACTTGGGTCACTCATACTTGCACTTAGTTGATTTATCTTTATTTGTGTGGCTTGTGTGTTCTCTTGCTTTGATGTTGGAAATAGATTATCATTACCTGTTCCTATAGGGGGAAGACCATGGCATTGTAGGTATGTAGATTAGGTTTCCAACCATTCTCTTCGCTGACTATTATTCGTCTCTTCTCCAAGCTAAAGTACCTGTTGTATATTCCTTTAGATTAGGTATGTTTAGTCTCACACCTAGCTAAGGGTTTCCACTCACCTAGGAAAGGAATAAACCCTAGGATCCCTTCTTGTTTGCTTGCACATCAAAGTAATTGGGTAATGAACTGGATGATTGCTGTTTGTTGATTTCACTTGTTTCAAAAGAGGTGTAGTTAGGCTGCATTTGTTTTCATTTCAAATCTCTACTTTTCTTGCAAGTAGATTAATTAGAAAACCAAAGGAGAGAGGTCAATAAACCTTGAATTATCTTATTTTCTTTGCTAATTTTCTAGTTACTTTATTTGCTTCCGTAATTAATTATTTATCTAATCTAACTCACATATCGATCCTAAATTACCTATTGTAGATCAGTAAACATTTAACTTCCTCATTAACTCAACGGCCTACCCTTCTCTCTCTTCCTTGTTTATCTTCCCCCTCTCCAAGGTTTCTTGGTTTTCTCCCAAAATCTGGGTGTTGACTCCAAACCCATTGAGTCTCCCTTGCTTGGAAACCCTTGCGTTGACAGTGTGATCCTAACTCTAACATCATACAACACTCTAAAGCACATTCTTATAGGGAACCTAATTCATATTTTCGGTCTCTTGATCTATTTGAGGGTGCATCTTTTGTTAGTCAGAAATTTCCTCCATTGGGGTACTTGATGGCTTGCACCTTTCCATCTCAAACTTCTTTAGGATATTTTTCCAAGGAGCTTCTTTTCGCTTAAATGAGTTATTAATCTTGCCATGTCCTTGATTACCTATATGCTAAGACAATAATGGATTTCCCTATAGTCCACCATTTAAAATTTAGTGGACAACATAATATTTACTTGATTCAGCACTGTATGATCATTGATAATTAATATTGTATCATCAACATACAAAGCCATGATTATCAGAGTTCCATTGAAATCTAACATAAACAATGATAGAAACATAGGCTCAACAACTAGCCCTTTTGGGGAGTGCATTAGCTCTTGCCAATAACTTATGGCACTCATTGTCTCAAAAGTTTTGGGACAACAAATTGAAAACTGAAAAGGTACATGCGAGGTACAACTCTAACAACATTGGAGCAGATTACATCATTCCAATAGAACTATAGGATTGGAAACTTTGTATTCAATATGTAGTAGACAAACCAAGAGATCCATTTTCTCAGTTATATGCCCTTGGCCTGATTTATTCTAGAGAAGGAACTATGCAATTGATTGGAAATACATACCTAATTGGGAGGAGAGAGGATATATTTTGGGACCTAGATCCAATGGCTTTTTAATCTTTCGAGGCATTAGTCATGAAATTAAACCAGCTTGCACAACTTGCTACAGTGTGTTGGTTGTGAGGTGGTAAAGCAATCGCTTACACCACTGATAGAGATGATCATAATTGGGTATAAAAAATTTTGGTCTTTGGGAAAGTTCTTGAGAATGTTTCAGCGTCCTTAACTTAGTTTGGAGTCTGGACCACATGAAATTATCTCAGGCATGCACTTTATAAATGAAATTGTAAAGTTTGGATGTTACTCTAAACATATGAATCAGAGTGTCTCGTCTCTAATAACCTCTGTTATCAATGCATTATACGCAAGAGGGATGTATATTAAGTCTACTCATTCTATGGTTGGTTACATCTTACAAGCAAACCACGAACCCATGTATTTCCCAAATCTTCTTATAAGCTTTTGATATTAAATATGACAAGGGAAACATGAATAGAACTTTTAAGTGGACGAGAGAAGATAATGGGGACCATGCACCTCACGGTTTTAAACTTTCAAGGACCAGGCATGAATCCTTGGATACAAATGCAACAAATATTTGAATCTTATGTGACAATAATCTAACTAGATGTGTACAAGGCAATGGATACAACAACATTGCAAGAAATTAGAAGTGTTGGATCTTTTAAAACAACCTTTGCATTATCAACCATTGCAACCTGTTCAATTTCAACAACTTCAATATGTGCCACAACCATTGCTACGAAGGCGAAATTTCTAGCATCAATAGAATTCACAACATATTCTTCACTCCGAAACACATAACTTGTAGCGACAACCACCACGACAACATATCTTTCATCATGGTTAGAATGTGCAACAACAACAATCAGAGAATCATCTTCCATCATGATTAGAATGTGCAGCAACAACAATCACAAAATCATCTTCTCCTATATTTTCTTTCTATTACAGGAGAAAGCGAAGAAAGGTCCTTTCTTTTTTGTTTAGTTCTTGCTTCCTACATTATACTAACCTACATTGTACCATAAAGGATGTAGTGCTATAGTGTCATGTAGAGGCCATAAACAAGTTAGCCGATAAACAGGTGATGGCACACCTTTCTTGATTAGTTGAGGGTATTTTCTAGGAAATTGTTGGTACAATATGACTAACATGTGGTATGACTCTTCATTAGCAAAGCGATCTCATTGCTGTTATAAAATTTATGCTACAGCCAATAGGGCCGCAGCAAACTCATTTTTATCTTACTCTTTGCTCACTTTTCTACCGATAAAATTCACTTGCAAGCTGCCATAATTAATCTACTAGTTGAATGCTATTGTTGGGGTGGATTGTTCACTGATTTTAGTGGCTAGAACTTGTTGCTGTAGCAATAGTTTGCTACAGCCATAAGGCTGTTACAAATCTTGCTGATAACACTAACTAACAGCCTTCTAATTGCTATCAAAGTCTTGCTTTAATCATTGGAAATTCATCTACTTATTGCTAGCTTTGTTTCCAACATCTTACACTTGATTTTGATGGTATATTTTGCAGCTCTTATACTCATATATATATTTCCATACTGCTGCAATTTGGGACAACAAGGTTTCTTGCTGAATCCCCTTTGGTTTTGAGGCTTCATTTACTATATATTGTCTTGTTTTGGGCAGGGATAACATTGTTTTGCAGGTGCACTACCTTGGCAACCAATTACCTTCTCACGAGACTCATTCTTAAGCTTCATTTCCACTCTTGACCTTGACCTATAGGGGCATCCTTCATCTTTTCTCACTTTCCATCACAATCCCCCTAGGGTCACTCGGGATTCCCCCCTTGTGGTGATTCTATCGTCATTAAAGTGAGGGGAGTGTTTATCTAAGGTGACAGTGGGTAAATACTCCCATAGTTGTCACACCTTTGTGGTTTGGGTTGGGCTTTGCCCAAACTACAATCTGTGCGATAATAGAGCCTTGAGGTGCTCTCATCATGTGTACAACGTCATCATCATTGTGCCAAATGAATTGAACCATGCTCTCTTTATCATGAAACCTTCAATGGTGGGCATATGCACTGTGCAAGGAAGATCATCATGTAGCAAGATCATCATAAGCTTTGGAAGACCAATTTGAAGTGCTCATGATCAAATGTGAACTGGAGCATCATACCACTAGAAGAGTGGTGCTCCCGCTGAAATCTTTAGCATGTGATGAGAATCACATGGTTACCTCTCATACAGTATGAGGGGTAACATAGTATAGATCATATTGATGTGAGGGCTACCATTTCAAATTCTGCTGGTATATATCTCTATCTTCAGATCTGTCACATACTTCTTGTGGACTATTTGGATGCTAGAGAAGGATGTTTTGGAGAGGTATTCATGCTCTCCTTGTCCTTTGATGTAATCAATGTTTGTCAATGAAGGTAAAGGCTTCCGTTCACTCTTATTTAACGGCTGTTGTTGATTTCTTTGCTTTATTGATTGCATTATATGCTAGTTGGTTTTGAGATGGTAAATGACAAAGCATCTTAATGGGCCTTATCATATAGTTTTTGCATCAATGTGGTTTGAGTTAATTGGTGGTGTTCATGTATAACATAACGTGCTGATTTCTCCTTCATATTACAAACTTCATTGCCAATTAGTACTTTGACTCCATTTTCCCAAAGGACAAGGCACTCGGTCTTATTTGTCTTCTCACCCTTTATTTACAAAAGATCATTAACACACAAATCACTAATCTAATTTTTAGATTTGTGCTAATTCATTGATTTGTTGATTTATCTTAGGGAATCCCCCCATGTGCCAGAGGAGAGCTGGCCTAAAGTGAGGGGAGGTTCTATTGAGGCGACAATGGGTAGAACTTCCAAGAGTTGCCTTAGGGTTTTTACTTGGGAGATTGGACTTATCTTGTGTGCAAACCTAGGAGGTAACACTGTGATAGCATGGATGTCAGCTTCTTTAAAGGAGACGATGGTTGATTTTGAGACTGTAGTAGGTATAGATTCGCAGATGGCAAGTTTGGTGGAGTTGCAGAGGGAGTCGACAGGTGTTGGTGTAAACACTTTCCTCATAAAGAGGGAGTGTTAGCTTTCGGGGTTACCCCGAAAGTGTTTACACCATGTTTGGGGGAGATTCATGAGATTTACACATGGGAGATGGTCCATGATGGACTTGCACATTGGAGATGGTTTATTTAGTGGTTGCTTGACCTTAGTTGGGTTCTATTACCCCTCATACTGTATGAGAGGTAACCATGTCAGTCTCATCACATGCTAGATATTTCAACACGAGCAACGTCGTTTTAGTTCACACTTCATTGTGAACACTTTAGATTGATCACTTAGAGCTTGTATGTCAGAGATCTTGTTGCATGGTCTTCCTTGCATAGTGGATATGCCCACCCTTGATGATTTCATGTTGATGCTAGCATGGTTTAGTTGGGTTTTGGCGCAAGGATGATATTGTACAAATAATGAGGGCACCTCAATGCTCTATTGATTATGATGATTACGGTGATGAGGCTTAATGCATTGGATACTGCCACATCTTTCGTTTTTGCTCATGTATGGTGATAGTGTCTCATGTATTTGTCATGATTGTGGTGAACATTAGTGAAATCTAATAATGGATCATAACACTCTAAATTGTTATTATTTGTCTCATTGTGCCATGGTCGATCATAGTCTTCCTTTAGATAAGTGTTTTCACTCTTGAGTTGAGTTGTATTACTAGAGACCTAGGTCGCTGTAGCATGTCCATTATCCCCAACCATCTTTCACTCCTTGTCATCTTTCCCATCAGTTCCATGCACATATATCATATTCTTGCTCATGGTTGATTTATCATGTCATAGCAAGGTTCATACTTTTTTTTTTGAGTAGCAAGGTTCATTGCGCCGAGAGGCGCATTTCTACTGCTCGGGTGGGAGGGATGTGTCCGTCTGTCCCAAACAATATTAAATAAATGAACTAAAATGAAATCTTATGTAGGCTATAATTTTTTTTTGGAAGCGTCACGTCAAAGAGGTTTGCATCTCAAGGAATTTGATCCCTCCCGGCGCTTTGTAGAACCATAGTTAGATGGGTCTATACTGGTACGTAATAGTCCCATGTAGGAAAGCCTCATCTTAAGAGCTATAAGCTCAAGGTTGATGTAGCTAAAATAAAAATCCAAATAATAAATCTTGAGCCATGCCACCTAGCAAAAAATTCCCAATGTCCCAAGTCCCATGCTTAACAATGTATATATAAAGAAAGGGACCAATCAAATAAAGAAAACGGCAAGAAAAGGGGTAGTATGAAAAAGGTCTAAAGGAATAGTAACTCAATGCTAAGTGCTCCCTCTCTTTAAAGGCACTCATGTTGATGAATATCTTAAACAAATCTCGTGTGGCTATAAAAGTTAACTTATGAAGTTACCCTCCCTTATCATCACATCCATCATTATCACATACTGCTAACTTAGTGTCCTAGGAAATGCTTCTTGTTTTAGGAGTTGTCACATGTAATAGAGGTTGATATTGTCCCCACCAGGGTTAAACTTAGCAAATGGTATCCATTCAATGAGTTATTGAGAAGTTAGAGGATGGCACTTGATGTTTCTCCACCTAATGGCACTTATATTGAGGCGTGACTCATCATTAAGTTGCATTGGGATTTGTGTACTTGCCTTGAGATTTGTGTACTTGCATTGGGACCTATGTACCTGCATCAAGATCCGTGACTTCCTAGGGCGTTATGTACATTGCCTAGAGGGTTGTGATTTCCCTGGGTGTTGTGAGACTTGCATTGGGCATTGTGACAGGACGTACACATCTTCTTGAGAGCCACACGTGCCACATCATCACTCATTTGAGGGGTTGACTTGCTTTTTTTGACTGTTTGACTGAGGTTGTTGCACTTGAGGACCACACATGCCTATTTTCCACTCTCGGGGAGGTCATTCTTTTAGGCGACTTTAACGACTACACTAGAAACCTACAAGTATCCCTTCATGATAGAGCCGAGGATGCACTTTTCTCTAGGAGTTAGAGACAGAGTCTATAGGCCTTCATAAAAGTTCGCAGGACAAGTATGGGCCCTTCATAGGTTATGGGAGACACCTTTTGCAGCTAGGTGAATCCCATGGCTTATTGATCTTGAATGGGCTCCCTTGTTTTCTAGGTTCAGGAGATTTTACTTGCTTCCCCCATAGTGGGGGGGCTAGTGTGGTTGACTATGTCTTGGCCAACCAGGATCTTCTTCCACATATCCATCACTTCTCTGTATCCCGCCTCCCTTTGGCAGACCACGCCCTCCTCACCTTCTCCCTCTCTACATCCCCCCCTCCCCCCACTCCACAACCCACCCCACCAACCCCCCCACACCACCTTCCTTTTTGATAGTGATTACACCGACTCCTACACCACTCACCTCAGGGAGCTGCTCCCCCCCATTTCCCACTTCAGATCACTGGACACAACCACAACCAAATACAAGATACTTTCCACGGTCCTTGTGGAGGTAGCCCTTGATTCCTACCCCCACTCTACTCGTTAGCACACCCATAAGCCTACCCTTGGCTCTTGCCCCATGAACCACTAGTTCAATGATGAATGCAAATCCCTCCACAAAGCAACTTCGTCTCACCCTCACACACAATCCATCTTCCTCCCCTCACCTCTGCAACACATACCGTTAACTCCCTCGCCGTAAAAAATGAATGTTTCTCTCTCAAAGGAGACATGAACTTTGTGAGGCCCTCTGCCACTCCCCGAAATCCTTCTAGTGTGCCCTTTTCCCTAGACACCACGTCACCCCGCTTGACCTTGACCCCCAGACCATGTTCTCCCACACTACCTCCCTTTATGACATTCCTGGACAAACTCCCACCCGCATCTCCTCCCCTCCCTCCTTATGCCATCGTTTCTCTGAGCGGGACATTAGGAGAGCAATCAAAACTATGAGTACCAACAAAACAACTGATGAGGAAGGGATTTAGGCCGAATTCCTTAAACATGGTGTCCAGTCTCTTGAGTCTTACATTGCTAATTTATTTAACCATGTGGTATGTTCAGGGTCCCCTCCCTCTTGGACAAGACGCATTATTCATCCAATCCACAAATTGGGGAGTAGTTCCTATCTGAACAACTACTAGATTATCATGGTGGGTCACACATTCTCCAAACTCTACGCTACAATCTTACATCAGTGGCTCTCTAAGGAGCTGGAGAGTCGACATCTCAGGGCTAGAGGACAAGCAGGTTTCCGCCTAGACTACCAAATGATTGATCACATCTTCATACTCTGAGCCATTATTGAGGAGGCTCATCATTGCTCTTTGAAGGTTTAAAGTTTCTTTGTAGACTTTCAGAAAGAATTTAACATAGTTCCGAGAGAGGCATTATTCCAGAGGCTCCGAGACATTGGCATATCTGAGACCTTCCTGGCAACCATCATGAGGCTGTACGAGTCATTTTTGGGACGCCTCAAGATTGCACATGGCCTTTCTGACTTCATCCATAGTACCATTGGGGTAAAACAGGGGTGCCCCATCTCGTCGACCCTCTTCGGGATCTATATTGTTGAACTAGAGTCTTTCCTCCATGAGCACATCCAGTAGGGGGATGGTTGTCTTCTACATCAGGTGTTGAGTTCCCCACTCCTATTTGTCGACGACTTGGTCTTGTTGGCCTCTACTCCCAAGGGCCTATAGAGACAGATCGACGCACTGGCTAGCATTTGTGACCTTTGACAATTGGCAGTCAACCTAGGTAAAACCAAGGTTTTGATCTTCAATGCATCGAAGAGCTCTCTTACATATGTACATTTCTACTTATGGGGGGTAGAGATTGAGATCACCACAACTTACACTTACCTTGGAGTATAGTTCATGGGGCCTTGTTTTGGTATGTGGCAGACCCTCCAACCTCGACGCAGTAAAGGGTACGGTTCCCTGGCCCTCATCGAGAGATAGTGCTTTTTGGGTTAGTTTTAGGACATCTCGTCCAAACTCTACCTCATGGAGGTGATTATCAGATCCACAGTTCGCTATGGCTTTGAGATTTGGGGGCCAAGCTTGTTACAGACAGACTGGGCTAGGATGGAGAGAGTCTAGACCCTGCTTCTCAGGCACATCATCCGTTGCAAGCGGACGGTTCCATAGTCCATTATTTTGGTAGAGTTTGGTGTCCACCCTTTCTATCTCGAGGTCATTTTCCGCTTGGTCTCTTTCCTTCATAGAGTCAGGTATTTCAGAGGCTCTACCATTGAGAGAGAGAAGTACCCCTACCTCGCCCTTTGCTCCTCAAAGGCTCTTGCTTTGGATCCCCCCTTAGGCCGTGCATGATGTTGGTTCTTAGAGGTGTCTCGGCTTTTCCAGTTGATGACTATCTCCCTAGAGTGCCTTCCCCCATTTAGTTTCTCCCTTGATGCACTGCACCATCTCTTGCTGACTAGATAGGTAATGAATCAGGTTATCAGAGAGGACATCTATAGATTGTACATTCAGGTCACTTGGACCTCAACTCCGATGAGCCTGGGCTTGAAGATGTCCTTCTACCTAGAGCACTTTTTGGTGTTGGAGGATGGCATCATTGTTTGCCCCCTGTATACGTGCAGTCATTGGGTGCAATCGCTCAGGATCCCTTTGGGAAAACTCCGGGTTGGTTCTTATCGACTCCAGATTGAGACAAACCACCATATACCATAGTATGATAGGATCTGCTAGATGTGCCACCTAAAGGAGCCAAGAATAGAGATGCACCTCATTTTTAGGTGCCCCCTATACTATGAGATCAGAGGACGCTATCACTGCCTCCATAGGGACTCAGGGGGCTCCCTCTCTACCTTCTTCCAATACTAGGAACATAGATTCCTAGACCTCTTCATAAGGGAGATCTTCAGCCATAGATCTCAGTTCCTGCATGCCATGCCTCGCCTTGGGATGATTGGATGATCACCTCATACTTTCATGTTGAACCATTAGATTGATGCAACAAGCGGCGGGCAGAGTCCCATAGTGCACCAGACAACAGATTGGTGAGACCTCGTGTCTCTCCTCAGCCTCCCCCTTTGGAAGACTGATCAATATCATCGAGACCAGTTCAGAGGAGCCGAATTGTACATCAGTCCATATACCCTCAGAGATTTAGAGGGAGCAACTCTAGGCGAATCTAGAGCAGGGTGCCTCTCGTTCGTTAGTTTACCTCCTAGATCCATGGGAGCAGCCAGAGATCTATCCAAAGTTTCTTTCTTTCGACCTCGGATGCTAGGAGTATCCCCCGCTCTTACAGCCCCCCTAGGATCATACAACTGGACCCCCTGATGGTATCGAAGGACTCCAACAACGAGCCAGTGCCCAGTTCACCCCCCTCGGCCCCGACCATCAGACTTGGGAGACATGACATCATTAGCCTCATCATCAGATCCTTCTCTCACTGTCCCTCTTAACAGACTCTTGAGTTGTCCACTTTTCCAGTCTTGGACAAACCCACTTAGCACTTAGTATTTTGTATCAATGTTCCTTTGTCATAGTCATATACATGTATTTTGAGGCTGTACTATTGTAGGTTTCTTTCTTTCTGTTATTTTCGACATTCTCTAGGAGCTGCACTTGTACTCCCACATTGTATTCATACTTGTTGTATTCTTCAATCCCATTGACCTACTTTTGTGGTCATTTGTTGGATATTAATAAAATTATCTTATCTTATCTTATCTACCTTTTGTTTCCTTGCTTGAAGTGTATGAATTTTTCCCCTATTATTCCTTGTGAATAAAAGCAACATTCAATCCCTATCAAGTAAGAGCACTCCCTAGTTGTCTTGGAGGTGGTATGATTCTTGAAGGCCCCTCCCATCCAATTCTTGTAGTAATTTGCTTGTTAGATCTAGGATTTGTAGGATCGTGTTTTGACAACCCTACTTGTCCTCTAGATAATTTGAAGAATTACCCCCTTAAGGTGCATCTTGACCCCATAGCGCAACCAAAGTAAGGCATTGGTATCTTTTCTTCTCAATCAATCAAAAAACCTTAAAAAAATCTCCTCCTTTATTTTGTTTTGTTTTGTTTCGCAATCTGGAATTTAGTGCAGAAAATTACCCTAAATCAGATTGCATTTACAACCATTTATACCTTAAAAGCCATATCTTGAGTTTGGCTCCTCTCTCCCAAACAAAATCGTTGAATTTTCCTTCAAACCCTAGGGTGTTTTGCTTTATTTGGCCCTTGTTTGTGTGCTTGTTTGAAAGATCTCAACAGGGAGTTTAATTCTGTTTTAGATCTGAATATTTCATTGGTAAAAATCATAAAAATAAGATTTGGAATCATTATAGTTGATAAAAATGCAAATTGTCCACTTTTCCTAGCTTACAAACTTAGACAATTTGCATCTTCTGTGTCTCTTTCTTTGCTGGTTGGATATCTATAAAAGAGACTTTGATTTTATGTTCTAGATCTGGGATTTACACTTAGAAATATCATTCACACAGATTTGGATTCTGATTTGTGGATTCTAGGCTTAGAAACCCTAGACGTCTTGCATAATTTGCCCTAGGTTAACACTGTTTCATCTCTTGATAAAGGGTATTGTTGAAGTTGATGTAAATCTGGAATTTATCTTGAAATAACACCTTGAAATCAAATTTTAGATCAGCTTGCATTTTTATTGAGCAAATCTACTCTCTTTATTGCTAAAAATCCAGATCGATCTACTTGATTTAGGCCTTAGAATTGCCATTGTTGATATCTTGAAAGAGGGCTGCCTTATATCTATTTCTAATTTGGATTTTTGCATTAAATATCATGAATACAGACTCAGAATTGATCTTTTATCTTTTATAAGCAAGTGTGTTGAATTTCATTGCATAACAAATTTCATTGCATTAATTTAGCCTTGTGTTGCATTGATCTCCTAATCTTTAAGGCTAATTGCAAATCTTATTTAAGTTTTGAATTCAAGAGCACTAATCATCAACATTAATTTAGATAATAATGTAACTAAGCTCTTTCTTGCTCCCACTTCATACTATAACACATTGAGCTTAGTTGACCTAAGGGAAGCCCCCCCATGACTAGGACCATCTGTAGTCTAAAGCTATGTCACATGGTTCGGGTTCGGCAAAGATTAGGTTCGATTTGGGTTCGAATTTTCGGATGAGGTTCGGATGAGGTTCGACTTCAGGTTCGACTATATACATTTAAAAAATATATATATAATAGCTATGTGTGCCATCAGTTGTAGCCCGTGGGATCCTGGAGAGATACCACAACATTCCAGTCTTAAAATATGGTAGAAAAAGCTT
>ML810983.1:36294-100395 GCA_009831015.1 Picea engelmannii
CATACATGATATTCTCATTGCATGAGCAGTTGCTTAGGGATGGGTAACCGTGATCTTCTTTAAGTTGCTATGTGGTGGACTCTACCAATGATGACATGAACACTGGGCTATTTGCTACAACTATCCCACTTAGACTATAGTTACAAATACACATCTTTTTACATTCAATTGCCTCCGATGTAACTGGAACTTGGGAGGAGCTTTAGTGAAAATGTTTGTTACCATATGTGAGAAGTGCAAATTTGCAACTTCAACTCCGTTTCAATTGCTTTCTCTCTTACAAAATGTAGTTGTATATATGTGTTTGGTTCCTGTGTCGAATCATCTATGCAACTCAATATTCGATCACAACAGGACTACATGATCACTTGATTTTTGTTTGACATATCAAAGTAATCTCTTCAAACCACTGAGGGCTTGACTAATTGGTCTAGAGGGAGTGTTGATATTCATCCCACCAAGCTTCAGTTCCCCCCAAGAGTGTGATATGTTTCGTCCTGTGAAATAATGGGGCCGTCATGGCCGTTTAGTCAGGTTGGGTGTGGCATTAGCCATATGGTGTGACACAAAGTCCCATCTCTTGATAGGTGGTGGATGCATGGCACTTATGTTTAGGTAAACATCTTGCAATACTTTTCTTAATCTCTTCAACCATACTAGTTCCTACCCTGTCAATTCAATTTACAGATACTTTACTTTAGTGCTTGACATAGCAACAATACACTATCTCTTGCTACACCATAACGTTACCCTGTTACCAAATTTAAAGCAATGGCCTGGTATACTTCTTGCTTCCAATATTTCCTACCAGCATTGTTATAGTACCTTACATTATGCATTATTTAGTGTTCCATGGTGAGTGCAATGGCTAGCTTAAGTGTTCGGATGTCTATTTATGCCACTCCCTCTATTGTGTTAAGGATCTTCTTTTCACGCTTTGAAACTCTATTGGATTGAACACTCTTTAGCAATCTTGTGGTTTCTTTCTTCCATTCTCTTGGGCTTGTTTGGATTGTCCATCTCCATTATCCTTCCACCCATTGAAGGCTGGTACAGTTGGTGTCTCCTCTTCATGGGCTTGTATGTCCCTTTGCTAGATCAGTTGGTTGCATCTTGTGGTGTTTGTGGCTCCATCCCTAGTCGCACTTTGGTCAAACCTTCATCCCCACCTTAAAGGAAACTTCATCACAAGCTTGTGAGTGAGGAGGTAACCTTCTTCATTGAGGGCACTTGGGTCACTCATACTTGCACTTAGTTGATTTATCTTTATTTGTGTGGCTTGTGTGTTCTCTTGCTTTGATGTTGGAAATAGATTATCATTACCTGTTCCTATAGGGGGAAGACCATGGCATTGTAGGTATGTAGATTAGGTTTCCAACCATTCTCTTCGCTGACTATTATTCGTCTCTTCTCCAAGCTAAAGTACCTGTTGTATATTCCTTTAGATTAGGTATGTTTAGTCTCACACCTAGCTAAGGGTTTCCACTCACCTAGGAAAGGAATAAACCCTAGGATCCCTTCTTGTTTGCTTGCACATCAAAGTAATTGGGTAATGAACTGGATGATTGCTGTTTGTTGATTTCACTTGTTTCAAAAGAGGTGTAGTTAGGCTGCATTTGTTTTCATTTCAAATCTCTACTTTTCTTGCAAGTAGATTAATTAGAAAACCAAAGGAGAGAGGTCAATAAACCTTGAATTATCTTATTTTCTTTGCTAATTTTCTAGTTACTTTATTTGCTTCCGTAATTAATTATTTATCTAATCTAACTCACATATCGATCCTAAATTACCTATTGTAGATCAGTAAACATTTAACTTCCTCATTAACTCAACGGCCTACCCTTCTCTCTCTTCCTTGTTTATCTTCCCCCTCTCCAAGGTTTCTTGGTTTTCTCCCAAAATCTGGGTGTTGACTCCAAACCCATTGAGTCTCCCTTGCTTGGAAACCCTTGCGTTGACAGTGTGATCCTAACTCTAACATCATACAACACTCTAAAGCACATTCTTATAGGGAACCTAATTCATATTTTCGGTCTCTTGATCTATTTGAGGGTGCATCTTTTGTTAGTCAGAAATTTCCTCCATTGGGGTACTTGATGGCTTGCACCTTTCCATCTCAAACTTCTTTAGGATATTTTTCCAAGGAGCTTCTTTTCGCTTAAATGAGTTATTAATCTTGCCATGTCCTTGATTACCTATATGCTAAGACAATAATGGATTTCCCTATAGTCCACCATTTAAAATTTAGTGGACAACATAATATTTACTTGATTCAGCACTGTATGATCATTGATAATTAATATTGTATCATCAACATACAAAGCCATGATTATCAGAGTTCCATTGAAATCTAACATAAACAATGATAGAAACATAGGCTCAACAACTAGCCCTTTTGGGGAGTGCATTAGCTCTTGCCAATAACTTATGGCACTCATTGTCTCAAAAGTTTTGGGACAACAAATTGAAAACTGAAAAGGTACATGCGAGGTACAACTCTAACAACATTGGAGCAGATTACATCATTCCAATAGAACTATAGGATTGGAAACTTTGTATTCAATATGTAGTAGACAAACCAAGAGATCCATTTTCTCAGTTATATGCCCTTGGCCTGATTTATTCTAGAGAAGGAACTATGCAATTGATTGGAAATACATACCTAATTGGGAGGAGAGAGGATATATTTTGGGACCTAGATCCAATGGCTTTTTAATCTTTCGAGGCATTAGTCATGAAATTAAACCAGCTTGCACAACTTGCTACAGTGTGTTGGTTGTGAGGTGGTAAAGCAATCGCTTACACCACTGATAGAGATGATCATAATTGGGTATAAAAAATTTTGGTCTTTGGGAAAGTTCTTGAGAATGTTTCAGCGTCCTTAACTTAGTTTGGAGTCTGGACCACATGAAATTATCTCAGGCATGCACTTTATAAATGAAATTGTAAAGTTTGGATGTTACTCTAAACATATGAATCAGAGTGTCTCGTCTCTAATAACCTCTGTTATCAATGCATTATACGCAAGAGGGATGTATATTAAGTCTACTCATTCTATGGTTGGTTACATCTTACAAGCAAACCACGAACCCATGTATTTCCCAAATCTTCTTATAAGCTTTTGATATTAAATATGACAAGGGAAACATGAATAGAACTTTTAAGTGGACGAGAGAAGATAATGGGGACCATGCACCTCACGGTTTTAAACTTTCAAGGACCAGGCATGAATCCTTGGATACAAATGCAACAAATATTTGAATCTTATGTGACAATAATCTAACTAGATGTGTACAAGGCAATGGATACAACAACATTGCAAGAAATTAGAAGTGTTGGATCTTTTAAAACAACCTTTGCATTATCAACCATTGCAACCTGTTCAATTTCAACAACTTCAATATGTGCCACAACCATTGCTACGAAGGCGAAATTTCTAGCATCAATAGAATTCACAACATATTCTTCACTCCGAAACACATAACTTGTAGCGACAACCACCACGACAACATATCTTTCATCATGGTTAGAATGTGCAACAACAACAATCAGAGAATCATCTTCCATCATGATTAGAATGTGCAGCAACAACAATCACAAAATCATCTTCTCCTATATTTTCTTTCTATTACAGGAGAAAGCGAAGAAAGGTCCTTTCTTTTTTGTTTAGTTCTTGCTTCCTACATTATACTAACCTACATTGTACCATAAAGGATGTAGTGCTATAGTGTCATGTAGAGGCCATAAACAAGTTAGCCGATAAACAGGTGATGGCACACCTTTCTTGATTAGTTGAGGGTATTTTCTAGGAAATTGTTGGTACAATATGACTAACATGTGGTATGACTCTTCATTAGCAAAGCGATCTCATTGCTGTTATAAAATTTATGCTACAGCCAATAGGGCCGCAGCAAACTCATTTTTATCTTACTCTTTGCTCACTTTTCTACCGATAAAATTCACTTGCAAGCTGCCATAATTAATCTACTAGTTGAATGCTATTGTTGGGGTGGATTGTTCACTGATTTTAGTGGCTAGAACTTGTTGCTGTAGCAATAGTTTGCTACAGCCATAAGGCTGTTACAAATCTTGCTGATAACACTAACTAACAGCCTTCTAATTGCTATCAAAGTCTTGCTTTAATCATTGGAAATTCATCTACTTATTGCTAGCTTTGTTTCCAACATCTTACACTTGATTTTGATGGTATATTTTGCAGCTCTTATACTCATATATATATTTCCATACTGCTGCAATTTGGGACAACAAGGTTTCTTGCTGAATCCCCTTTGGTTTTGAGGCTTCATTTACTATATATTGTCTTGTTTTGGGCAGGGATAACATTGTTTTGCAGGTGCACTACCTTGGCAACCAATTACCTTCTCACGAGACTCATTCTTAAGCTTCATTTCCACTCTTGACCTTGACCTATAGGGGCATCCTTCATCTTTTCTCACTTTCCATCACAATCCCCCTAGGGTCACTCGGGATTCCCCCCTTGTGGTGATTCTATCGTCATTAAAGTGAGGGGAGTGTTTATCTAAGGTGACAGTGGGTAAATACTCCCATAGTTGTCACACCTTTGTGGTTTGGGTTGGGCTTTGCCCAAACTACAATCTGTGCGATAATAGAGCCTTGAGGTGCTCTCATCATGTGTACAACGTCATCATCATTGTGCCAAATGAATTGAACCATGCTCTCTTTATCATGAAACCTTCAATGGTGGGCATATGCACTGTGCAAGGAAGATCATCATGTAGCAAGATCATCATAAGCTTTGGAAGACCAATTTGAAGTGCTCATGATCAAATGTGAACTGGAGCATCATACCACTAGAAGAGTGGTGCTCCCGCTGAAATCTTTAGCATGTGATGAGAATCACATGGTTACCTCTCATACAGTATGAGGGGTAACATAGTATAGATCATATTGATGTGAGGGCTACCATTTCAAATTCTGCTGGTATATATCTCTATCTTCAGATCTGTCACATACTTCTTGTGGACTATTTGGATGCTAGAGAAGGATGTTTTGGAGAGGTATTCATGCTCTCCTTGTCCTTTGATGTAATCAATGTTTGTCAATGAAGGTAAAGGCTTCCGTTCACTCTTATTTAACGGCTGTTGTTGATTTCTTTGCTTTATTGATTGCATTATATGCTAGTTGGTTTTGAGATGGTAAATGACAAAGCATCTTAATGGGCCTTATCATATAGTTTTTGCATCAATGTGGTTTGAGTTAATTGGTGGTGTTCATGTATAACATAACGTGCTGATTTCTCCTTCATATTACAAACTTCATTGCCAATTAGTACTTTGACTCCATTTTCCCAAAGGACAAGGCACTCGGTCTTATTTGTCTTCTCACCCTTTATTTACAAAAGATCATTAACACACAAATCACTAATCTAATTTTTAGATTTGTGCTAATTCATTGATTTGTTGATTTATCTTAGGGAATCCCCCCATGTGCCAGAGGAGAGCTGGCCTAAAGTGAGGGGAGGTTCTATTGAGGCGACAATGGGTAGAACTTCCAAGAGTTGCCTTAGGGTTTTTACTTGGGAGATTGGACTTATCTTGTGTGCAAACCTAGGAGGTAACACTGTGATAGCATGGATGTCAGCTTCTTTAAAGGAGACGATGGTTGATTTTGAGACTGTAGTAGGTATAGATTCGCAGATGGCAAGTTTGGTGGAGTTGCAGAGGGAGTCGACAGGTGTTGGTGTAAACACTTTCCTCATAAAGAGGGAGTGTTAGCTTTCGGGGTTACCCCGAAAGTGTTTACACCATGTTTGGGGGAGATTCATGAGATTTACACATGGGAGATGGTCCATGATGGACTTGCACATTGGAGATGGTTTATTTAGTGGTTGCTTGACCTTAGTTGGGTTCTATTACCCCTCATACTGTATGAGAGGTAACCATGTCAGTCTCATCACATGCTAGATATTTCAACACGAGCAACGTCGTTTTAGTTCACACTTCATTGTGAACACTTTAGATTGATCACTTAGAGCTTGTATGTCAGAGATCTTGTTGCATGGTCTTCCTTGCATAGTGGATATGCCCACCCTTGATGATTTCATGTTGATGCTAGCATGGTTTAGTTGGGTTTTGGCGCAAGGATGATATTGTACAAATAATGAGGGCACCTCAATGCTCTATTGATTATGATGATTACGGTGATGAGGCTTAATGCATTGGATACTGCCACATCTTTCGTTTTTGCTCATGTATGGTGATAGTGTCTCATGTATTTGTCATGATTGTGGTGAACATTAGTGAAATCTAATAATGGATCATAACACTCTAAATTGTTATTATTTGTCTCATTGTGCCATGGTCGATCATAGTCTTCCTTTAGATAAGTGTTTTCACTCTTGAGTTGAGTTGTATTACTAGAGACCTAGGTCGCTGTAGCATGTCCATTATCCCCAACCATCTTTCACTCCTTGTCATCTTTCCCATCAGTTCCATGCACATATATCATATTCTTGCTCATGGTTGATTTATCATGTCATAGCAAGGTTCATACTTTTTTTTTTGAGTAGCAAGGTTCATTGCGCCGAGAGGCGCATTTCTACTGCTCGGGTGGGAGGGATGTGTCCGTCTGTCCCAAACAATATTAAATAAATGAACTAAAATGAAATCTTATGTAGGCTATAATTTTTTTTTGGAAGCGTCACGTCAAAGAGGTTTGCATCTCAAGGAATTTGATCCCTCCCGGCGCTTTGTAGAACCATAGTTAGATGGGTCTATACTGGTACGTAATAGTCCCATGTAGGAAAGCCTCATCTTAAGAGCTATAAGCTCAAGGTTGATGTAGCTAAAATAAAAATCCAAATAATAAATCTTGAGCCATGCCACCTAGCAAAAAATTCCCAATGTCCCAAGTCCCATGCTTAACAATGTATATATAAAGAAAGGGACCAATCAAATAAAGAAAACGGCAAGAAAAGGGGTAGTATGAAAAAGGTCTAAAGGAATAGTAACTCAATGCTAAGTGCTCCCTCTCTTTAAAGGCACTCATGTTGATGAATATCTTAAACAAATCTCGTGTGGCTATAAAAGTTAACTTATGAAGTTACCCTCCCTTATCATCACATCCATCATTATCACATACTGCTAACTTAGTGTCCTAGGAAATGCTTCTTGTTTTAGGAGTTGTCACATGTAATAGAGGTTGATATTGTCCCCACCAGGGTTAAACTTAGCAAATGGTATCCATTCAATGAGTTATTGAGAAGTTAGAGGATGGCACTTGATGTTTCTCCACCTAATGGCACTTATATTGAGGCGTGACTCATCATTAAGTTGCATTGGGATTTGTGTACTTGCCTTGAGATTTGTGTACTTGCATTGGGACCTATGTACCTGCATCAAGATCCGTGACTTCCTAGGGCGTTATGTACATTGCCTAGAGGGTTGTGATTTCCCTGGGTGTTGTGAGACTTGCATTGGGCATTGTGACAGGACGTACACATCTTCTTGAGAGCCACACGTGCCACATCATCACTCATTTGAGGGGTTGACTTGCTTTTTTTGACTGTTTGACTGAGGTTGTTGCACTTGAGGACCACACATGCCTATTTTCCACTCTCGGGGAGGTCATTCTTTTAGGCGACTTTAACGACTACACTAGAAACCTACAAGTATCCCTTCATGATAGAGCCGAGGATGCACTTTTCTCTAGGAGTTAGAGACAGAGTCTATAGGCCTTCATAAAAGTTCGCAGGACAAGTATGGGCCCTTCATAGGTTATGGGAGACACCTTTTGCAGCTAGGTGAATCCCATGGCTTATTGATCTTGAATGGGCTCCCTTGTTTTCTAGGTTCAGGAGATTTTACTTGCTTCCCCCATAGTGGGGGGGCTAGTGTGGTTGACTATGTCTTGGCCAACCAGGATCTTCTTCCACATATCCATCACTTCTCTGTATCCCGCCTCCCTTTGGCAGACCACGCCCTCCTCACCTTCTCCCTCTCTACATCCCCCCCTCCCCCCACTCCACAACCCACCCCACCAACCCCCCCACACCACCTTCCTTTTTGATAGTGATTACACCGACTCCTACACCACTCACCTCAGGGAGCTGCTCCCCCCCATTTCCCACTTCAGATCACTGGACACAACCACAACCAAATACAAGATACTTTCCACGGTCCTTGTGGAGGTAGCCCTTGATTCCTACCCCCACTCTACTCGTTAGCACACCCATAAGCCTACCCTTGGCTCTTGCCCCATGAACCACTAGTTCAATGATGAATGCAAATCCCTCCACAAAGCAACTTCGTCTCACCCTCACACACAATCCATCTTCCTCCCCTCACCTCTGCAACACATACCGTTAACTCCCTCGCCGTAAAAAATGAATGTTTCTCTCTCAAAGGAGACATGAACTTTGTGAGGCCCTCTGCCACTCCCCGAAATCCTTCTAGTGTGCCCTTTTCCCTAGACACCACGTCACCCCGCTTGACCTTGACCCCCAGACCATGTTCTCCCACACTACCTCCCTTTATGACATTCCTGGACAAACTCCCACCCGCATCTCCTCCCCTCCCTCCTTATGCCATCGTTTCTCTGAGCGGGACATTAGGAGAGCAATCAAAACTATGAGTACCAACAAAACAACTGATGAGGAAGGGATTTAGGCCGAATTCCTTAAACATGGTGTCCAGTCTCTTGAGTCTTACATTGCTAATTTATTTAACCATGTGGTATGTTCAGGGTCCCCTCCCTCTTGGACAAGACGCATTATTCATCCAATCCACAAATTGGGGAGTAGTTCCTATCTGAACAACTACTAGATTATCATGGTGGGTCACACATTCTCCAAACTCTACGCTACAATCTTACATCAGTGGCTCTCTAAGGAGCTGGAGAGTCGACATCTCAGGGCTAGAGGACAAGCAGGTTTCCGCCTAGACTACCAAATGATTGATCACATCTTCATACTCTGAGCCATTATTGAGGAGGCTCATCATTGCTCTTTGAAGGTTTAAAGTTTCTTTGTAGACTTTCAGAAAGAATTTAACATAGTTCCGAGAGAGGCATTATTCCAGAGGCTCCGAGACATTGGCATATCTGAGACCTTCCTGGCAACCATCATGAGGCTGTACGAGTCATTTTTGGGACGCCTCAAGATTGCACATGGCCTTTCTGACTTCATCCATAGTACCATTGGGGTAAAACAGGGGTGCCCCATCTCGTCGACCCTCTTCGGGATCTATATTGTTGAACTAGAGTCTTTCCTCCATGAGCACATCCAGTAGGGGGATGGTTGTCTTCTACATCAGGTGTTGAGTTCCCCACTCCTATTTGTCGACGACTTGGTCTTGTTGGCCTCTACTCCCAAGGGCCTATAGAGACAGATCGACGCACTGGCTAGCATTTGTGACCTTTGACAATTGGCAGTCAACCTAGGTAAAACCAAGGTTTTGATCTTCAATGCATCGAAGAGCTCTCTTACATATGTACATTTCTACTTATGGGGGGTAGAGATTGAGATCACCACAACTTACACTTACCTTGGAGTATAGTTCATGGGGCCTTGTTTTGGTATGTGGCAGACCCTCCAACCTCGACGCAGTAAAGGGTACGGTTCCCTGGCCCTCATCGAGAGATAGTGCTTTTTGGGTTAGTTTTAGGACATCTCGTCCAAACTCTACCTCATGGAGGTGATTATCAGATCCACAGTTCGCTATGGCTTTGAGATTTGGGGGCCAAGCTTGTTACAGACAGACTGGGCTAGGATGGAGAGAGTCTAGACCCTGCTTCTCAGGCACATCATCCGTTGCAAGCGGACGGTTCCATAGTCCATTATTTTGGTAGAGTTTGGTGTCCACCCTTTCTATCTCGAGGTCATTTTCCGCTTGGTCTCTTTCCTTCATAGAGTCAGGTATTTCAGAGGCTCTACCATTGAGAGAGAGAAGTACCCCTACCTCGCCCTTTGCTCCTCAAAGGCTCTTGCTTTGGATCCCCCCTTAGGCCGTGCATGATGTTGGTTCTTAGAGGTGTCTCGGCTTTTCCAGTTGATGACTATCTCCCTAGAGTGCCTTCCCCCATTTAGTTTCTCCCTTGATGCACTGCACCATCTCTTGCTGACTAGATAGGTAATGAATCAGGTTATCAGAGAGGACATCTATAGATTGTACATTCAGGTCACTTGGACCTCAACTCCGATGAGCCTGGGCTTGAAGATGTCCTTCTACCTAGAGCACTTTTTGGTGTTGGAGGATGGCATCATTGTTTGCCCCCTGTATACGTGCAGTCATTGGGTGCAATCGCTCAGGATCCCTTTGGGAAAACTCCGGGTTGGTTCTTATCGACTCCAGATTGAGACAAACCACCATATACCATAGTATGATAGGATCTGCTAGATGTGCCACCTAAAGGAGCCAAGAATAGAGATGCACCTCATTTTTAGGTGCCCCCTATACTATGAGATCAGAGGACGCTATCACTGCCTCCATAGGGACTCAGGGGGCTCCCTCTCTACCTTCTTCCAATACTAGGAACATAGATTCCTAGACCTCTTCATAAGGGAGATCTTCAGCCATAGATCTCAGTTCCTGCATGCCATGCCTCGCCTTGGGATGATTGGATGATCACCTCATACTTTCATGTTGAACCATTAGATTGATGCAACAAGCGGCGGGCAGAGTCCCATAGTGCACCAGACAACAGATTGGTGAGACCTCGTGTCTCTCCTCAGCCTCCCCCTTTGGAAGACTGATCAATATCATCGAGACCAGTTCAGAGGAGCCGAATTGTACATCAGTCCATATACCCTCAGAGATTTAGAGGGAGCAACTCTAGGCGAATCTAGAGCAGGGTGCCTCTCGTTCGTTAGTTTACCTCCTAGATCCATGGGAGCAGCCAGAGATCTATCCAAAGTTTCTTTCTTTCGACCTCGGATGCTAGGAGTATCCCCCGCTCTTACAGCCCCCCTAGGATCATACAACTGGACCCCCTGATGGTATCGAAGGACTCCAACAACGAGCCAGTGCCCAGTTCACCCCCCTCGGCCCCGACCATCAGACTTGGGAGACATGACATCATTAGCCTCATCATCAGATCCTTCTCTCACTGTCCCTCTTAACAGACTCTTGAGTTGTCCACTTTTCCAGTCTTGGACAAACCCACTTAGCACTTAGTATTTTGTATCAATGTTCCTTTGTCATAGTCATATACATGTATTTTGAGGCTGTACTATTGTAGGTTTCTTTCTTTCTGTTATTTTCGACATTCTCTAGGAGCTGCACTTGTACTCCCACATTGTATTCATACTTGTTGTATTCTTCAATCCCATTGACCTACTTTTGTGGTCATTTGTTGGATATTAATAAAATTATCTTATCTTATCTTATCTACCTTTTGTTTCCTTGCTTGAAGTGTATGAATTTTTCCCCTATTATTCCTTGTGAATAAAAGCAACATTCAATCCCTATCAAGTAAGAGCACTCCCTAGTTGTCTTGGAGGTGGTATGATTCTTGAAGGCCCCTCCCATCCAATTCTTGTAGTAATTTGCTTGTTAGATCTAGGATTTGTAGGATCGTGTTTTGACAACCCTACTTGTCCTCTAGATAATTTGAAGAATTACCCCCTTAAGGTGCATCTTGACCCCATAGCGCAACCAAAGTAAGGCATTGGTATCTTTTCTTCTCAATCAATCAAAAAACCTTAAAAAAATCTCCTCCTTTATTTTGTTTTGTTTTGTTTCGCAATCTGGAATTTAGTGCAGAAAATTACCCTAAATCAGATTGCATTTACAACCATTTATACCTTAAAAGCCATATCTCGAGTTTGGCTCCTCTCTCCCAAACAAAATCGTTGAATTTTCCTTCAAACCCTAGGGTGTTTTGCTTTATTTGGCCCTTGTTTGTGTGCTTGTTTGAAAGATCTCAATAGGGAGTTTAATTCTGTTTTAGATCTGAATATTTCATTGGTAAAAATCATAAAAATTAGATTTGGAATCATTATAGTTGATTAAAATGCAAATTGTCCACTTTTCCTAGCTTACAAACTTAGACAATATGCATCTTCTGTGTCTCTTTCTTTGCTGGTTGGATATCTATAAAAGAGACTTTGATTTTATGTTCTATATCTGGGATTTACACTTAGAAATATCATTCACACAGATTTGGATTCTGATTTGTGGATTCTAGGCTTAGAAACCCTAGACGTCTTGCATAATTTGCCCTAGGTTAACACTATTTCATCTCTTGATAAAGGGTATAGTTGAAGTTGATGTAAATCTGGAATTTATCTTGAAATAACACCTTGAAATCAGATTGCATTTTTATTGAGCAAATCTACTCTCTTTATTGCTAAAAATCCATATCGATCTACTTGATTTAGGCCTTAGAATTGCCAATGTTGATATCTTGAAAGAGGGCTGCCTTATATCTATTTCTAATTTGGATTTTTGCATTAAATATCATGAATACAGACTCGGAATTGATCTTTTATCTTTTATAAGCAAGTGTGTTGAATTTCATTGCATAACAAATTTATTTGCATTAATTTAGCCTTGTGTTGCATTGATCTCCTAATCTTTAAGGCTAATTGGAAATCTTATTTAAGTTTTGAATTCAAGAGCACTAATCATCAACATTAATTTAGATAATAATGTAACTAAGCTCTTTCTTGCTCCCACTTCATACTATAACACATTGAGCTTAGTTGACCTAAGGGAAGCCCCCCATGACTAGGACCATTGGTAGTCTAAAGTGAGAAAGGCAAAGCCATTGAGGTGATAGTGGTGGCTTGCCTAAGTTACACCTAGCGAGAACTTGGGAGGTAACAAGTTCTTGCTTGGCATTCTTCCATAGGGCATTGGAGTTATCTTGATAGCTTGGGTGATGTCCTTCATGATGGCTACATGGAGATGGTTGCTTGCTTGGAGAACACCCTATTTAGGAGGAGGAGCGTTTTACATCTTGGAGGAGGGTATCGGGCCCTAGAAAACATAGGGGAGCTTGGATTCCTGTATGGAGGCCTAGATTTGGCTTAGCGATACCTGGGTTGTGACAGTGTTCATGAAGGGGAAGTGGACCTAGTGGAGTACACGGCTTAGGAGTTGTGATGGAGTTTGTGTGGGATTGTGGTAGAGGAGTGTGGACACACCTTGTGTTGCTACCTCATCTTGGATCCCTTATTGTGTATGATATCACCTTGGAGCTTGACATGTGTACCCTTGGAGTGTAGCGCTCCACGTGTGAGCCTACATGTGATTATTGTAGGTTGCTTGTAAGGGTATTGGCCCACATTCTCTTATATATAGAGGAAGGAGAGAGTCCTTTCATTCATCATCATCATCATCATCATACCCTTCTCTTTGTACTTGCCTTCTTGGAGTGATTCGCTAGTGTTCACGAGGAAACCATAGGAGAAGTTATACATGGGGGGAGGATGTCTTTGTTGGAGATTGCTCTTGTGACTAGGGTTTACTCTTGTGAAGAGAAGACATTGGAGATGATGATCAACTCATCATTTGTATTCACTTTTGTGTAGATATGTGACTAGGAGTGTACAAGTCATCCTCTCTCTCTCTCTCTCATATCTTCATTTGTACTTGATCTCTCTCTCTCTCTCTCTCTCTCTCTCTCTCTCTCTCGGAATCGCTAGGGTTTCTTGATCTTTTTGGAGCATCTTGAAATCTATGGTTAGGGTTTCATCCCTTGCATATTTGGAGATTAGGATTAGGGTTTTGAGATAAAACCTTAGATTGTATTTGGTGAAGAAGAAGAAGATGAGGAGATGTCTTGCCTTGGAGGACTTGCTTGAGTGATTTATGCTTGTTGGAGCTCCTTGGTTGAGCTAGGGTTTTTCATTGTTTTCCCTAGCTAGGGTTTTGGAGAGTTAGTGGATTGTACTAGCCTTGTGATAAGGCTATGGTATGTACATGAACTTCCTCTTATGCATATTTATGAAGTTTTCAGCTGCCCAATACTTGTGTAAATTGCAGATTTGATTTTCAGCCATCTATGTTCTTTATGGTTTGTAGTTTCCAGCTATATATGTCTTGTTGATTTGACATAAGTTAAGGGCAATTATGTTAAGTGATTTGACATTGTAATTGAAGAAGATAACGGCTGTTTTACTACTGTAAATAAGTGTTTTCAGATCTAGTTTATCCATGATAAGATTGCCTTAGAGGGTTGAAACTTATTAGGACACTTAAATATCTTTTCTCTTGGATTGCCTAGAAGTTTGGGGTTGTTAAGTATTGAAATATTGTCCACTTCTACTGCTGTTTTGTATTGTATTTCATAACAGCCCTAAGGCTGAAACTTCACAGGGTCAAGATCCGGGAAACCTCTAGTTAAGTGGTGAAATTTTTGAATTTTTAATTCCGAGAAATTTCTATATTATAATCCACCACAATAGTACAATGATACTAAATATCACCTCTCAAAAAGGGGCAAAAATAAGGAAAACAATTGTCGCATGTGGTAAGAAATGGATTGCAGGTTATCTATGTGAAGACAAGTCACTACACTATTTGAAAATAGTGGATGGGATGGAAGTAGAAATCTTGGATTTAGGAAATGGAATAATTATTGGGTATGATTCTATATCTGGTAATGACGAAGCAATGGAAAAAGTGTCATTAGCATCAATCTCATGCACTCAACATGATAAGAAAGAAGACAAAGTTTCACAAACATAAACTATTACTCAAAAAGAACAAACACAAGAATCGACTACAAAATATATTCCACCTCATGTAAGGAAGATTGAAAAGACCCACGACCCAAGAAAAGAGAAAATCAAACCTACAATTCCACTTCCAACCATGACGGAAAAATTACAACCTAAGATCCTAAAGTTTGAAGGAATCATAAAAATTAGAAATGTAATGATACTAGTAGATTCCGATTGTACTCATAACTGTGTATGCATCGATTTCACTAAGTAATTAAACATTTTTGTATACTCCACAAGGACCTTAAAGTTATCCTTTATGGATAGAAGGTGAAGGAAGTAGGAAGATTGCATAAAATCTCTGTACAAATAGAATATTTGGAACTACAAATAGGGTTCTACATTCTACCACTTGATGACATGGATATGGTACTAGGCACTGAATGGTTGATTCAATTGGGCACTTAATCCAAACTGGCAAGGACAAAATTATAAATTATATAGGGTTGAAAGTTCCACTTAGAAGACAAGTGATTTACAACTAATAAAAAAGGGGAAAGAAGCATAGACAAACATGTAGCAACAAAAGCAAGGAAAAACAAAAAATTAATTCAAGACTTCTAACCTTAAGATTGGAAGAAAGTATTTTACCAAGGAGCATCGAGGTTTCACGTTAACCAACTAGGTGAAAAGACTTCAAAATATGATGCGCACACTACAAAGGAACCTCACCAGCACTCAAATTTGGAAGCAAGTCAAACCCCTACGACCAGATAAAGATGATGTCACCAGGAAAACATGCTCAGTTACAAAGAATCCTATTTACAATGCTTTGAGGACAAATCATCCTTTAAGCAGATGGCAATGTAGGAATAATAATAATAATAATAATAATTAGGTTAATGAAATATCAAGGGTTATACACCCCTTCACCTCGTGACTAGTCAATGTATATGTTATACATTGTCACGAGGCTAATTGTAACCATCATTCATTATTCAATCTTTTATATATATTTGCATATATAATTTTGTCCATTTTGTAATAAACAGGAGATGCTTATTTCATTTAATGACTTGGAAACAACTCTAAAACATTTCAGAGGCGTTTCTTGGCTGTTTTAGATGTATAGGGGTCATTTCATGGTCCCCAAAAGGGGTTTGGGGTTGAGTGGGTGCCATATCGCCCCTTAAAACTAGCAAACAAAGCTTTTAGTTGTTTAAAATAATAAAATACTGCTATTTTAAAGCATAAAGTCAGGTTTTTTTGATGAAAAGAATTAAAAAAGAAACCTTAAGTAGGCTTCTTTTCTTATTAAATAAGCCCACTTATCTTTCTCTCCTCAATTTTTCTACAACAGTTGGCGATTCCTACTGTAGTAGTAGCAACAAAGAATGGGTTAGAGTGATTTTTGCAACATTAGGAGCTAAGTCACACGACACGAGGACACGAGACATGGAGGACACGAAAATGCGAGTATTAGACATGAGACACATTGACCCTGAAAACAGGACAAGGGGACATGCTATGTATATATTATTTAAATTTACAAATTACAAATACATGAATGGAATACAGACTTAAAGATCCATTTTTTTTAGGAATGAGAACATTTACAAAACACTTGGAATTCCTTCAAATCTTGATTTTACCCTTAACCTGCACAATGAGGGATCATGCGAGCTTTTTCCCTCTAGTTGAAAGTGAGAAAATAGCAATGAAAACACGTTTTTTAGAGTTGGACATGCAGGACACATCTAGGGCATGTGTTTGACATGTGTTTGACATGTCTTGTTTTAGTACGCATGCCAAACATGTGTCCCAGTGTGTCTGATACATGGGATATGAATAGGGTCCCCTAGTTGGACATGTTTTGTTTCTTAGATTGGGAGTCATTTCTAGTGCCATGGTAGGAAGAAGAGTGTTGTGGGCAGTAAGAAGAGTATTTTGGGCTAATTTTGGATTTTTCGTATTGTAATGTTGTATGGGAGTTAATCTATAAATGAGCTACCAAATTGTTATTTATGTCTATCACTCTAATTCTCCCAATAATTTCATTCCAAGTTTCTTGATAATTTTCTATTTAAAAAAAATCTATTTTTTAAAATTATTTATATTTTTTTCACTTTTTAAATTCCCGGTTTCCCCCCTTCCTAAAGGTTTGGGAGGTCGTGTTTCCATATTGTGCCTATTTCGAGGTATTGTGCAACCTTGATTATTTACGATGATGCTCCCTGAGAAGTTTTGTAGGTTTTTATATGTTCATACACATACATCTTGACGAACATGAGAGATGGAGAGCAATGCTGTAGTGAATCTATCATAGGGATACTGAGGGAAAACTACCCATACATACACATGTACCAGTCTCTCCTTGCATCATATCTACAGTCTTGTTATGGTGGTCTAAAAACCTAACATTAACCTTATTTTAGTTGTTACATTTGGTTAGATGTTATAACACTAACATAAAGTCTCATTAACACGATATGACTTTTTATTACAAAATATGTCTAATTAAATGTTGGAGCTTGTTGTTTGCTCCTCCAACATTCCCCCTTACAAGGAAAGCTTCAAAAACATGATAAGGATCACAACAATTGTACCTTTAACTTTTAGGAGATAATGTGCACACAAACACATGAGAGAGATGCAGGTAGTAACAAACTCTATAAATATGGAGTCAAATGTACATGGCATTGAACTCTTATTTATTCTCTTGTGTGGAGGTTATTAAATGAACCAGTGTTGCTGACATCGTGTCGGCGAAAATATCGGCAACATCCCGGAAAATATCGAAAAATGCTGACAAAATACAAAAAAATACAAAAATATTCATTTTTTTTTCAATTTTTTAAACATCTAAAGAAACAACAACATCAAATAAATGCATTGCCACATAAATAAGAAAAGAGAACTGATATATAAGATGTATAAGATGTCTAGTAAACTGTAATACACCACACACCAACATTGAATCATGTCTTGACTAGTGTTATCAGAACCAGATCGATCATTGAACCAGTTGACCCCAAAAATGTGAGCCTGATTGGAATTGGAAACAAACTAGAACAAAAAACCGGTCGACCAAAAAATACATAAAATCTGAAAAAAACACATATATATTCGTGTGCATCCATATGAATCCAAGCCATTATACACAAATATGCAAAGTTTCTCATGTATATAGCAAGTAAGGGTGCATATAACCAAAATAGCACTGAGTGCAATCCATCTCTGAACCAAAATACATCAACAAAGAGGCTCTAAATGGCCTCAGAGTCCAAAAGAAATGATGCTACAACAAATAACTACATATCATCAAAATCATTGCCTATAGTTCAACATTCAATGCCACCAACATTGAGGTACATAGAAGGCTTGGTGCTCTTGATTAAATGTCAGTTCCATACCCTCATACATGATAGAATATAGTGGAAACGTTGCAATATTGCCAATCTTGAAATTTTGAAAACCGTTAAGTCTGGTAAACTTTGAATGGGACCTAGAATTCTACTTTCTCCATATGAAGTCCAATGAGGTTGGAACCACTCTCAAACATCCTGAATCAATCAATGGTAATGTTAAAAATTTAAATAAAAGGATGAAACATCCTTTTACTTTAAGAATTTAATATTACCATTAATTAGTAGGATGGGTGAGATGGAGTGGGGGGAGGGGACCTCCTTTACTCTCCAAACCCTCTGCTCCTCGTCCTTGGCTGAAGAAAAAATGCTCTTTCTCCTTTGCTCTCCAAATCCTTCTTTTCGTTTGCAAAATGACAAAATAAACGAAGTTTTCGGCTTTATTTCCGGGACTGTCTATGTCTTGGCGATTTTTTGGGTCATCTCACGATATTATCATTTACGATAATATCGCTCGACGATATTGTCACGTGATAATATCACCTGCACTCCAAATCACGATAACATCGCGATGTTGGCGATAACATCGCGATGTTGGCAACACTGAAATGAACGCCACATAACTGGCCAACTTCTAACATTACATGTTGGTCTTATGCTAGGTCACTAACATTTAAGGTGACCTCTACTACTAACATTCAATATACTAATATTTATTTGAGTGTTATTATTATTCTAAGACCCCGCCTTAACACAAACATAATATTTCCATATCCGAATTCTTCCTCAATACAAAAACTCAAAATTTTACAAAGAAGAAGAAGAACTTAGTAGAGCTAAAATATGACTACAACTTTCTTTTTTATACTTTTTAGAAAATAAATGAAGATATGGGTATACTTCCATCCACTAAGGCATCTAGGTAACCAAATACAATGCTATTAGTGCTCTAGGAAAGAAACCTAGATACATGTATTGTCTTTAACATATATTGCTCAAGAAACAAAGGCTACTAGTTGTTTTTCTCCTCCCTTAGATCTAAAATTCATCATTGGTGCTTCCCTAACTGGTTGTCATTATTCTCATGTTGTACTAAAGTAGAATTTTGTGAATTCCCTTAGACAATCATCCATCATTTAGCAACTCCTCTAATGTTCCTTTTGACTGGAGGCCCACCTAAGCAGCTGGTAATCCAAGGTCAAAATATGTAGTCATCATTAGTTTTGTTATTAACGATACTGCCCTTTTCATCATCAACATTGTGAATGGCTACATTACTCCTCTCATCCTTTTACTTCTCAGTATCATTTCCTTTAAACATACTGTAAATGTTATGTTTTCATGTTTTGGAGGCAATTTTTTTAATAATACGATCATTGCATCCTCATTATCAATTGTGACTCCGACTTCATTAATTATACTCCGTACAATCTTGTCTATCAAGTAAAGTTGCATTTTTTCTGTTTTAAATTCTCAAAACAGAAAAATACCATGGACCTCCTAAAATATGTCTGTCCTGACACCAGTGGAGACGTTCTCCGTTAAACACTGGATGTCTGTTGTCTCGTGTGTGGTCATGTATACAACAGTCAGACTCTGGGCGTTTGTTGTTTCATGTCCAAATTTCTCATAGGATACAACCTTTTTACAATTGATATGAAGACTACATATGGGTATAGTTCCACCCACAGAGAAATCTGGTTAAACAGTTGCCAGTTCTCTAGGAAAGCAACCTGGATACATATGTGTCTTCGACATTTATTGTTCATAAAAGCAAATGCTATTTGCTTCTTTTCTTTTCTAACAAATTTGGAACTCACCATTGGTGCTGCGCTAATTGGTTATCATCATTCTGATCTTGAACTGAAAGTAGACTTCAGCTGAAATGCCCTAGATAACCATCCATCATTGAGAAATCCCTCATGCTCTGATACCATATATAGGTTTCTAGCTTTCTATAAGAGCATACACATGCATCATAATAAACATGAGAGATGGAGAGAATAATATATGCTTATATTAATGCTGCATCGAATATCACAGGGAGCCTGAGGCAGACTGCCCATTCATACACGTGTACCACTCTCTTATTCATGATCTCTAGAACACAGCCCTAATAGTACTACAATCTGTTGCAGTGGCTTAAACACCTGACACTAACCCACTAACCGTTTTATATCTATCTATCTATCTATATAGTTGTCACATTTGGTCAAATGTCATGACTCATGACACTAACATAAATGCTCATTAAAAATAACAAGACTTTATCATACAAAAGTAAATAAAATTAACTGTTGGAATTCCCTGTTTGCTCCTCCAATAAATTTTTCCAAAAAACATATCAATTTAAATAAAATCTATATGAATGGGAGCACAAAATCCCTTTTGCTCATTTTTGAGAGGTAGATGCAGCATATACCTCATGATTTTGAACTTGTTTGACTATGTGCACTCTAAAATCATTTATAGAAAAGCATTGCGACAAAAACAATGTCCATTTTCTATGGTGTACTTTGTCATTCCATGATGTGCTTTTATGTTGTCATTGTTGAGTCATCTTCAAGTAACTGTGATAGAGCTTCAATTAAGCTTGCTGTATTAGCCTGGATATAATTTTGTTATACTGTCTGTTTCTTGATGTATCCTTTAAGAAAAATTTGGATCTAAAATTTGTTGCAATTGTATGATGCTTATATGCTGTGATTCTTTTTTTTGATAGACTTGTTCTGGATACGCTAGCATTTTCTTTTCTACCAAAGGATTCAGCGTTCTGAAATACAAATGGGCAACTGTTTCAGCGAAAAGGTATCAATCTGAGCTATATTCCTTACATGCTCTTTGAAGCATTCAGGATTGTTGGTTCAAGAGTACCTTTCAGTCCTGTCATGTTCAATATTTTCTTTCCAATTGGTGGGATGGATATGGTGAGGCAATTAAAACTGTGCAATGCAAGTGCCGTTGATAGTCAACTCACTTACAGATTTTACAGAAACCAAGAGAGTCTTGACAGGAATCATAATCAGCTCCAAATTTTTGAGTATCAGGTTTTGATATGTGCTTGAGGTCTGTTTTCAGAAAATCTATGAAACATAAATTTGTTGGCTTCAGTAACCATCAATAGAAATTCCTCCTCTGGTTTGTTAAAACTTTAGTTCTTGCTAATACTTGCCTCCAGATATGTTTGAATTACTTTTGATGTGTTAGCATTTTTTTCTCAGTCTATGCTTCCTTTGTTTTACTGGCTTGGAGGTGGGGAGGTTATTATAAATAACTTATACTTGTTCCTAAGAGTACTCTGATTCATGCAAAATTTAAAGTTTAGTGACATTATCAGCAGTATTTCTAAAGATGCAAATATTTTTTTTTTAAATTTTGTATCTTCTTTTTCTTTTTGCATTTGCTCACAATATCCTTCAATGCTGTGTTTAGACTACATGGATTGAACATCCTGGTAATCAACAGATGGCGGGCTCTCATGGAAATGTACGCATTATCACTGCCAATCAAGAGTGGGAGGCAGAAATACTCGAGGCAAACACCACTGGAAAAATTGTAATTTCCTTCAAATCTTTGTGTCTGTGGGAATTAGGTTTATCATTTCCCTTTCTTTGGATCATTTGCTTCTTCTCAAGCATGCAAAAATCAATTGAAAAATCTATTTAAACACCGCTATAGTTCACTGGTCCCCATTCAATGCTGCCTTCGTTGCACTGTAATTAAACAGATAGAAAATGCTTGCCCTTTATAATAGTTATTAAATTCTGCCATGATTAGCACCTTTGGTGCTCCGCATGAATTTTATTTTGAATCTTATTTGTCATCTTTTATAGTTTGTAATGCAGTGAGTTTGTCCTTGGTAAGTTTTGTCTTTGGAGAATTTGATTTTTAGAACTTCTGCATCTAGGTGGCACATGTAAATCGTAAATCCCGTAGAGAGTCTTGTTGGCTATGTAATGTGTCATTTATCTAATAGAAGCCTCCACCCAAGAAAGGCATTCCATTTTTACAAGCAAGTGGACATTTTCTTTTCAAGTGCTAATGAAAATACCATCTCGGGATTTCATGAACAAGTTCCTTTTGTCTTTCTCCTTGGTATTTAGAATCTCTATTTATATTTCTAATCTTGTTCCATCTCTGGCCCATATCAAATTGAATTTCAAGTTATATTATCTACTTTTCTGCTGAAACCATTTATTTGGCTGAATTATTTACAATTTACCGATAATCCGGGCCTCAATTAAGCAGTTAAGCTACAGCTTTAAAGTTTTAGTGCAGAAGGAAAAGCTGCAAAATAATGATGCAAATTCTTGCTTGAATGGCCTGATGAGTGGATGGTTCTTTCTGGCAATTCTCTCTTTGGATGCAGTTTTTCTTGAAGAAATCTTTGAAAGTGCCTTGAGGATGTCCGATCTTACTACTTATGGTTATCTGATTGAGTTGATGCCTACTCATTTTAGATGTTTTTATTCATTTGTTTTCAATCAAGTAAACCTCAAAAGAAGCTGATCGAGTTTAAATTTGTCATACCAAGTGCAACCCTAAATAGATTCTTTCCATAGGGCTTGCTTTTTATTTATACAATATTGGTTAGTTCAGTTATTCTTACACAAATGATCATCATTTCCAGGTAGTTGTAGATTTCACTGCAGCATGGTGTGGTCCCTGCAAAATGATCACTCCTTTCTATAGTGAGCTTTCTGAGAAATATCCACAGCTGGTCTTCCTCAAAGTGGATGTTGAAGAAATGCCTGTAAGAGAACCTACTTTTTTAAGAATCCATTTAAAAATCACTTTTTGCAGTTTGGTGCTTGTTTGTTCTAACTTCTCACTTTAGACAAATTGTGAATGAACATGGATGTTTGCTCTATGTTCCAATGTAACAAATGTTGAAACAATTTTGTATGTTTCTTTAAGCTCCCCAATTTTGAAGGTGTGCACTTCTGTAGTTAATCCAATGTTTTTCTGGTGTTTTCTGTGTACATGCAAATACCACTGTTTGGATAAGTTTCTAACCATACCTGCAAATCCTTGGTCAATCCCCAAACATCTACCTTTCTGCTATCCATGGCATACACACTCTGATAAGGTCTAGTCACATTCTTTCCCAACTTTCACATAACTCCATATGGCATAATGTTGTTAGATGCTCCAGAATCCAATATTTAATTGTGCAAGACAAAATCATTAACCGACAATGAAACATAGAAAGGTAGATCCTTATAATTCTGATCTAGGTAAATGCAAGGCTGATCCTCCGTATCACTTGAATCACCAACATTCAACTCAGAAGGCATATCATTTGGCAAATCAAGCAATTACATAATAGCCCTCCTCTCTTCAGGTATCTTTAAGTGGGCATAGGTTTTTACCTTTGATAACTCTTGAATCAAGTCAATCCTGATTCTTGATCCAGAAGGAGCTATTTGTGAAACTGGATTGGCAACCTGCTGCCTCGTTTGAACCCTTTCCTGGAAATTATCAGCTTGCTAATTTTGCTTTGAAATATACTGGTTTTGTAAAATCCCTTTTCAAGGCTGCTGATATATTTTTGGGTTTAATTAAATTTCAGATCTGCTCTTAAGAAAACCCCACAACAGCTCCTCTTAGCTGCTGATAGGTTTTTGTGTTTACTGCCGATGTTTTTTAGTGCTTATTTGGTTCAAGTCTTTTGTCAAACAGTTTCACAACAGTTCTGTATTGGATTTGGCACAAAAATGGAATTTTTATTGCATTAATACCAAAAAAACCTATTACATTTATTGCAAGAGATGACAACCTCTTTCACTTTGTCATAACAGTAATAAAGAGCAGCAAATACAATTCTGATCTATCTAGTATTTTTGACCTGTGAGAACCTTGCTTTGGGCAGCCATTAACACTCTGAAACAGCTCCTAGAATGCCTCACGACCTGTAGCTGATTTGGGCACAATTCAAAGAGGAAATAGAGGTGAGGTATGGCAGCTATAACCCTTCAGAAAATATGCAAGCAGTCAACTATCTTTGCACAGCATTTCTGGCAGCAGTAAGGCACCTTGAACAGCACAGTAACCACTGTAAAACCCTTGCTGTAAATAAACCTTGTTGTAGCAGTCACTTGAGTACTGATTCGGCCCCTTTTTATCAGCAAGCAATGACACGTCCTCTCTCTTGAGCCTCCCATGAACTGGTAACAATGATTCGACCCCTCTTCAAGCTGCCCATGAACTGCAGATTGCTGGTATGGCCCTCCTGGAACCCTCAGCCTGCAAATGAGGTGATACAGCCTTGCTGAAGACCCCACGATCTGTACTTTGGGTAGTGCGACCTCCTTTGAGCACCTACGAACTGTAATAAGAGGCAGGGTTCCTCTCTAAAGCACCCAATAATCTGAAAAATGCCACGATTTGTCCAACTGAAGCACCTCTCTTCTTCTGCGATAACCTCAGGTGAAAGATCTGCCTGATCTCTCCAATTGACTGGTGAGGGTGGATTAGTTTCACCACCAAACCCAATCTGCTCAAGGGTTTTCAGTCCCAGAGCCAAAAAGCTTCAAGAGCTCTGCAAATTGATTTTGATAAAAATGATCATGAATAATGAAAGAATGAGCCCCAATTTCTCTTTTATCCCATTTTTACCTTTTCTGTTTAACAATTAATTAAAAAGTGACTTTATAATATATCTTTTTAATATTTCCCCCCAAAGTCACTTTATAACACCCTTTTAATTTAATTACTCAATATCACCTTTAATATTTTCTTTTTCACCCAGGTGACATTAAATAATTAAATTGATTAATTCCCTTTCATCGACTATAGCCTATGGGAATTAAATAGGCTATGAAGTCGTCCTCCTAGAGCGATCACTCGGAAATGGACATTACAGTCCTCCCTTCTCGAGATTGCTTGTCTTCAAGCAACTACAAGTTATCCTTGTTAGATTTTAAGCTATTATTAGGTTTCTTTTCAATTCACTAGATAACCATAGCATAGAGAAGATCACTGAGAAAAACACAATCACAAGAGACACATCATTTATCCTGGGAAACCCTCATGGGGGAGAAAACCAAGCAAAAATTTCCTTAATATAGATAGCCAATACAATGCCAAGAGAATAAACCAAACACTACAGAAAGTCCTCTCCCAAGTAATGCGCCTCTCTCTCTCTTCCTTCTTCTCCAACTACAACTCCAAACTTGCGCTCTGGATGATCAAGTGAGTGAGTGAACAAATGAGGCGCTGGCCTCCTTTATTTATACAATCTGGCAGGTGCTGAGAGGAAGTGTCTTTTCATTGGTAGGACCGACTTCTCATTCTGGGTGGTTAGAACCACCTTAATTTATTCTGGGGGCCGACTTCTCATTTTGCATATTACAATTAGGGTTTGACCAATCCGCAAAAGGGGTTTTGGTCATATACAGTGCTCGACATGATCAATCCACAAAAGGGGATTGATCTAATGAATAATACATCAATAATAAATAGAATACTCTTTGTAGTTACAATATTTCAACACTCTCCCTTAACAAGAAGGGTATTCTACAACAACATCAGGCAAGAGAGAGAAGGTAACATCATCAACAACATCTGGAACACTGACTGGCATATCTATAAATCATCGAAAGTTTTTCTCATCATCAATAGCAACAACAACACAACACAAAGGCTGGAGCATCATCAACATCAACACTAGGCTGAGAGTCTTCAACACGAAGATGGCATCATAGCATGAAGCTGGCTACACAATATCATCAACACGTAGCTGGCATCACAGTATGAGACTGGCAACACAACATCATCAACAAGAAGCTGGCATCATAGCACGAGGTTGGCAACACATCATCACAGCACGAGGTTGGCACACATCATCACAGCACGAGGATGGCACACATCATCACAGCACGAGGTTGGTACATCATCATCACAACACGAGGCTGGCACATCATCACAGCACGAGGCTGGCACATCATCACAACATGAGGCTGGCACACATCAGCATGAGGCTGGCATCATAGCACTAGGTTGGCATCATAGCACTAGGCTGGCAGCACAACACTACTCCCTCTTTCGAGGGAGGTCCTTTCGGACTACACCAAGCTTATCTCGAAAGTGCTCAAACTTTACATGAGATAAAGGCTTGGTCAACACATCAACAACCTGTTCATCCGTGCTAACATATTGGAGCTTTATGGCTCCTCTTTGCACCATATCACGGATGTAATGATATCAAATCTCTATGTGTTTTGACTTGTCATGGAACACATGGTTCTCTGTCATCTTTATGCAGCTCTGGTTATCACATACGATCATGGCTGCTTCCATCTCTAGATCAAATAGACCTGTCAATAACTTCCGAAGCCATATGGCTTCACAACTGGTAGAACAAGCAACAATGTATTCTGTTTCTGCCGTGCTGAGAGCAATGCTTGATTGCTTCCTACTTTGCCATGAGATTATGGCTGACCCCAGACTGAAACAACATCCTGAAGTGCTCGTTCTGTCAGAGACACTTCCAACCCAACCTGAATCAGTATAACCACTCAGTTTGAAGTCATGATCTCCATTATAATTGAGACCACAATCTAATGTACCCTTAAGGTACCTCATCACATGTTTCGCAGCAACCAGGTGAACACGTCTGGGCTCTACCAGAAACTGACTCAAGGTGTTCACAGCAAAACAAATATCTGGCCTGGTGTTCGTCAGATACATCAACAATCCAATGATCTGTCTATATAGCGTAGCATCAATCAATTCTGACGAAGAGTCAACTAGGAGCTTCAACTTTGTTTCCATGGGTGTATTCATGGACTTGCACTCCAACATATCAAATCTCTTCAGTATTTCAACTGCATACTTCCCTTGGTTAAGGAAGATCCTCTCTGGGATCTGCCATACCTCAAGACGTAAGAAATAGTGCATTAGGCCAAGGTCTTTCATCTCAAATTTTGCAATGAGCTTATTCTTACATTCAGTGATGAGCTTTTCTTCTCCAGTTAAGAATACGTCATGCACATACAACAACAATATAACAGGCTCATCATTCATAACCTTGAAGTAAAGGTTAGAATCAACTTTACTCTTGGTAAAGCCCAAGCTCGTCAGAAAACTGTCAATCCTTCCATACCAAGCTCTAGGAGCTTGCTTCAATCAATACAGAGCCTTCTTCAATTTGCAGACATGAGTCTTCCTGTCTTCAACTTCAAATCCTTGAGGTTGTTCTATATACACTTCTTCTTCAATGACACCATTCAAGAAGGCAGTTTTAATGTCCATCTGGTGTAACTTCCACTTCATCTTAGCTGCAAGGGCTATGATGGTTCTGATCGAAGTGTATCTGGCTACAGGAGCAAATGTCTCTTCATAGTCAATGCCTTCCTTTTGAGAAAAGCCACGAGCAACGAACCTTGTTTTATATTTCTCAATACTTCCATCAACAACATGTTTTATTTTGAAAAGCCATTTGGAAGATACCACATCCTTGCTCTTCGGTCTGGGAACTATTTCCCATACATCATTCTTTATGATGGATTGGTATTCTTCTGTCATGGCATCTGCCCATTTTTTCTTCCGAATGGCTTCTTCAAAGCAGGTAATCTCCTTATCTAAGAGATCACACATCAAAGCCATATCACTGGAGAATGGCTTAGGTTTCTTTACTTGTCTCATGGTTCCTTCGCGGACACCATACTTCTCTCCATCTTGAATAAGTTCCCTTGCCTAGGCTGGCTTTCTCTTGTGGGAGATCGTCATCTGGGGAGGTTCTTGAGATTCTACCATGTCATGGTCTTCTAGAATCTCCTCATCAGGGGAAGCTATGACTTCCCTCACCGGTTCTGCAACTCTGGGAGCTACAGGTTCCTCTTCATATACTTCTTCAAGTTGGCATCTTCTTGATTTCTTAAGTGTTGCATCTTCATCAAAGGTTACGTCCCTGCTGATCTCAATATGATGGTAACCTGGTATATAAACTCTGAAGGCCTTGGAGACCTCACAATATCCAACAAATATTCCCTTCTTTCCTGAAGGGTCCAGCTTGGTTCTCTTCTCTTTTAGAATATGTACAAATATTGGGTAGCCAAATATTTTGAGATGGCTTACTTCTGGCTTCTTTTCGGAGAACATCTCTTCAGGGGTCTTGAACCCAAGTGCACTATGGGACAATCTGTTTTGTACATATACTGTTGTTTTTGCTGCTTCTGCCCATAAACACATTGGAAGATCTTGATCATGGATCATGGTCTTCACTGCTTCCATTATAGTTCTGTTCTTTCTTTCCGCTACACCATTTTGTTGAGGATTGTAGGGAGTGGTGAGCTCCCTCTTGATCTCGACATCTTTGCAAAAGTTTGCAAATTCTTTTGAGGTGTATTCTCCTCCATTATCTGACCTGAGTATCTTGATCTTTTTTTCAAAAAGATCTCTATCAAGGCTTTGAATTCCTTGAATTTACTGAACACTTCATCTTTTGATTTCAAAAAGTAAACCTAGGTTTTACGAGAATAGTCATCAATAAAAGATACATAGTATACATACCCACTGATGGAGGATGATGGCATTGGGCCACACACATCTGAGTGAATGAGCTCTAGGGCTCCTTTTGCTTTACTGCCTCTCTTCGGAAAAGGGTTCTTGATGTTCTTTCCTTGTGCACATCCATTGCACACACCTTCATTGTCAACCTTGAGTTCTGGTAGACCTGTGATTGCTTTGCTTACATAAGGTAATGCCTTGTAGTTGATGTGGGCTAATTTTCTATGCCAAAGTTCACATGGATTCTCAATGGAGTGGGCCATGGCTGCTTCTGAGTGACCCTTTAGCTTATACAAGCCACCTTCTTCTTTTCCAATCAATTGCTTCTTCCATGGTTTTTCCTTTGGCCCACATAAGAACTTCTCCATCTATGAAGGCAACTCTGAAGCCTTTCTTTTCTAAAGCTGAGATGGAGAGTAAGTTCTTTGTCAAACCTGGTACATATAGTACGTCCTTCATCTTCATTGGGGTCCCTGAATTAAGCTTGTAATTTGATTCTCCTACTCTCTTGATAGGGTATTGATAATCATCTCCAAGTGTCACTTTCTAAGAAAACTTCTTTTCTGAAAGGCAAGAGAGAATGTCTCTTTGACCTGTCATGTGCTTGGAAGCATCACTATCAATGAGCCAAGTGTCCTCACTAGGTGATACTGATCCTCAGAGGGCCGAGGTTAAGACATAGTCTTCAATTCGTTCTTTTATCATCTTTGTGGGTGGCTCTTCATCTTCAACTGCATGGGCATGATACCTCTTGTTTTTCTTCTTGTATTCTTCTCGTCTAGGTGGACAATGTTTCACAATATGTCCCATCTTGTCACAATGGTAACATTGGTAGGATGATAAATCTTTTTCTCTTCTTTGTCCTTTCTGAAACTTCTGGAATCTCCTTGGTTGAGATTCTTTATGTATGAATTTGTTTTGGGGGTGAGACTCCTTATAAGTTTCTTTCTGGAAGTAAGACTTCTTTCTTCCTCCTTTAGTGTGAGTAGCTAGGGCTTGATCTTCATCTCTTGATAGCAAAGCTTCTCAGTTAGCTACTCTTGATTCTTCTTGAATACATTCTTCCCAAAGACTGTCAAATTGTAATTTCTCCTTTCTGGCACAAATAGTTTGGATGAATGCATCCCAAGCTCTTGTGAGACCATTAAGGGACGTCATTATGAGTTCATCTTCGTCTATAGTATCTCCAATTGCTTCTAGCTGTTCTTTGAATTGTGATATTCTAGAGAAATATTCCTGGATTGTTTCTCCTTTTTGCATCCTTGTATTCTTGATTTGAGTTCTTAGATCCATCTTCCGATTTATGTTCTTCCCTTCATATAATCTGGTTAGGGCATCAAACATTTCTTTTGGAGTCTTCTTTGAAGACACTTGAGGATTCAAGTGATCTTTGATAGAATCTGCAATGATTCTTTTGGCCCTAATTGTGTCCTTTTGGTGTTTTTCTTTAGCTGCAACATCGGCGTGTTCTGGTACATCTTCTTTAATGAATCTTGCTAGGTCATTCTCTTCAAGAATGAGTCCAATCCTATGCTTCCATGCACGAAAGTTTTCCACACCTTCTAGCTTGTCAACAAACTTAGTGCTTGCAGACATCTTTCACCTGGAGCTAGGAAAATGACCAAAAAATGAAAGTGCTCAAAATTGAATTTTGAACTTACCAGGAGGTGCGCTTGGCTGAGGCGAGTAGCCTGGTGTGGTTAGATTTTAGAAAATCCAACTTTTTCCCCTTCAAACTTGACTAATGGATTTCTGGACTGGTGCTTCTGGTTTTCTGGTACTTTTGGTTTTCTGGTACTTCTGGTTTCCTGGTACTTCTGGTACTGGTGAAGACTAGGGTTTCACTTTTCGGGAGATCTAATCACTGAAAATGTGCGCTGAAGGTGCCAAAGAGTTCCTTGAGCTAGGGCGCACTTTTCTAGATGGCTTTTGGGCTGAAATTCTTCTTCAATAAAAGTCCTAATTTTCATGCACGACAACAATGACGTTTTTCTTCTTCTTGTGAAAGATGCTCTTTTCAACTTAGCTCTGATACCATGTTAGAGTTTAAGCTATTATTAGGTTTCTTAAATTTTCAATTCACTAGATAACCATAGCATAGATAGGATCACTGAGAAAAACATAATCACAAGAGACACATCATTTATCCTGGGAAACCCTAAAGGGGGAGAAAACCCAACAAAAACTTCCTTAATATAGATAACCAATACAATGCCAAGAGAATAAACCAAACACTACAAAAAGTCCTCTCCCAAGTAATGCACCTCTCTCTCTCTCTCTCTCTTCCTTCTTCAACTGCAGCTCCAAACTTGCGCTCTGGATGATCAAGTGAGTGAGTGAACAAATGAGGTGCTGGCCTCCTTTATTTATACAATCTGGCAGGTGCTGAAAGGAAGTGTCTTTTCACTGGCAGGGTCGACTTCTCATTCTGGGTGGTTAGAACCACCTTAATTTACTCTGGGGGCCGACTTCTCATTTTGCATATTACAATTAGGGTTTGACCAATCTGCAAAAGGGGATTTGGTCATTTACAATGCCCGACATGATCAATCCACAAAAGGGGATTGATCTAATGAATAATACATCAATAATAAATAGAATACTCTTTGCAGTTATACAATATTTCAACAATCCTTAAGGGCCTTAAAAATGTCCGTACTCTGCTGTACTACATCCCTTGTTCCCAAAACTTTACTATTTGAAAGAATCAAATCCATGAATAAAATAGCATCATAACCATAAAGTGCCCTGAAGGGAGTCATACCAATGGACATGTGACATGTAGTATTGTAGTAAAACTCTCCTAGGTGCAGCCACTTAATCCATGTTATTTGCTGCCTTGTAACATAGCTCCTTAGGTAGCCTTCAATCCATTTATTCACAATTTCAGTTTTCCCATCAGTTTCTGGATGATAACTGGTGCTTGGAGTTAACTTTGTGTTTGTCACATGAAAGAGCTCTTGCAAAAACAAGCTGAGAAACCTGCTGTCCCTGTCACTTATCATATTCTTGGGCAGCCGATGAAGTCTAAAAATCTCCAAAAAAAGCAGATCGACAACTTGTGGAGCTTTGTATTCAGAAGAAATGACATGGAAATGAGCATATTTGGTGAGCATATCAACCACTATATACTTGCCATCTTGCAACTTCCCATCTATAGTGTTAGTAGCAACTGGATCCTTAGCATACTCCGCTGTTATAACATCCCTCCAATCAGAAAACATATCAGAAATAAAGCAGAAATAAGGCTTCCTAGAGAGTGCATCAGTCACCACATTGTTTTTTCCTTTCACATACTCAATATCAAAATCATAGGCTTGAAGTTTACTTACCCATTTCTGCTGCCTATCATTTAAATCTTTCTGATTGAGGAAGAACTTGAGGTTGTTATGATCCGTTTTGACCACAAAATTCCCTTGGTCTTGCACACTCTTCTTTGCTTTAACATCTTCAATGAAAAACACCAATGCTTCCCCTTTATCATTCATTTTAGTCAAGAGAAACCTTGAAGGAATCTTTTCAAATGCAATCAAGAAATCGTCAAACTTCTTCATTCTATAAATAATCTCAACCCAAGCAGATGCTTCATATGATCCCACATATCCTCTCAAATGTGACTAATTCCTTGGTCTAGGCCAATCCTGGATTGCCTTGATCTTCTTCTCATCAACACTAACCCTTTGGGCACCAATCTTATGCCGCAAATACAAAATTTCAGTCAAACCATACTCACATTTTGATACTTTGGCGTAAAATGAATGCTGCTCAAGTATGCCAAACACCTCATCTATGTGCTGTAAAATTTTCAGATCCCACCCAGTTTCAAGTCTCGCTGAATTTTCTCAATGATTAATGCCCAAAACCCAGTTTTATGACAGCCATAAATACTCAACAAATAAACAAAATTTCAGAACTGAAACATGAGGATTCTGAACAACATTTAATGCAGATATAAATTTATATCAGCAGCACCATAGTCAAAAAATTAAATGCACAAAGATTTTTGGTCTAACAGTGACCCTGGAAAAGCCTACAAGGGGAAAACCGGTGAGAGAGGGATTTTTATTATTTCAGAGCTCAGAGAAAATGTCTTTTACAGCAGTCATTAATTTCAAAAATTAAATATAGACTTATCTCGAAAACCGTGCCAAGTTTCCACTTCAAAATCTGAGTCAAACTCCTCGAAATTCATGCCCGATTTTCCTGTACATGTGCACAGGTTAGCTCCTCGATTTCTGTGCCCTTCTTGGTATACGGATACCCTCGAAATTCGTGCCAAAAACAGCAGCCCGAATTCTGTTCAATAAATAACTATACGGCCGCCTAGGAAAGCATGCCAACTTTCCAGAAAACTGGACAACAATCACTCCTCGATTTCTGTGCAAGAAAACATTAGTACGGCCTTCATAAATACATACGATATGGCTCAATAAGTGCACTGTACCTTCACCTCGAAATCTGTGCTGTAGCTTGGTGTCTTGTAATGTGTGCCACCTTCAGAAATTTCCTTCTCTGCATATGCTCGACTTCTCTCTTTCTAGCTCTCTCAAAATTTTTTCTCAACAAGAGAAAGTGAGGCGCCTCCATACCCTAATTGAGATTGGATTAGATGAGTGGTTGAGATTTAATGTCCATTCACTCACCCCCTTCACTTAAGTCAAAGTCACTTTTAATTTAAATCTCACAAATTAAATGACTAGGGTCCACATTAGGCATTTTCTCACCTCCTAGGTGCCTATGTGATGAGAAACACTTGCCTAGGTACTTTTTAATTATTTTAACACTCTCTCTTACCGAGGAAGGTGTTACTCACCACTCCAAGCTTGTCCCTGAAGAATACAAACTTGCCTTGGCCCAAAGCTTTAGTGAGTAGGTCCGCAATCTGCTCATCTGTAGATATGTACTGTAGCTCAACTGCTCCTCTCTTAACATAATCCCAGATGAAGTGATATCGAATTTCAATGTGCTTAGACCTGTCGTGAAAAACTGGATTCTCAGAGAGTTTGATACAACTCTGATTGTCACAGTAAATCATAATGGGTCTCAACTGCACACCAAATAATCCCACTAATAGCTTGTGAAGCCAAATGGCCTCACAACTGGCTTGACTGGCAGCCATATACTCAGCCTCTGCAGAACTCAAAGCCACTGACTTTTGCTTCCGACTGAACCAAGACACCACTGTTGGGCCCAATCCGAAACAACATCCAAAAGTACTCTTCCTGTCACTGACACATCCTGCCCAATCTGAATCAGTATAGCCCACCAATCGAACTCCATCCCCTCTCAGATAGTCCAGGCCATAATCCACTGTACCACAAAGATACCTGAGCACATGTTTTGTTGCCACCCAATGCACTCTCCTAGGCTCCACCATAAATTGACTAAGAGTGTTGACAACAAAACAAATATCTGGTCTGGTATTGACCAAATACATCAACGAACCGATCAACTGACGATATAAAGTGGAATCAACCAACTATGACTTAGAAGCATGGAGCTTCTTCTAGTTAGTAATCATGGGCGTGGTCATGGGCCTACAATCCTCCATCTGGAATCTCCTCAGAATGTCACAAGTATACTTCTCATGTCCTAGAAAGATGTGTCCAGGCTCTTGCCAAACCTCCAACCCCCAAAAATAATGCATCGATTCAATATCTGTCATCTCGAACTCTGAAGCAAGGCTCTCCTTGCAGCTAGTAATGAGTCTCTCAACCCCTGTAATGAAAAAATCATCAACATATAGCAAGAGTATGAGAGGATCCTCTCCAACCACAATGAAGTACAGGTTGGGATCCGCCTCACTCTTCTCGAAGCCCAACTGTTGCAAGTAGGCATCAATCCTAGAATACCAAGCTCTGGGAGCTTGTTTAAGCCCATACAATGCCTTCTTCAGTCTGCACACATGAGACTCTCTCCCATGCACCTCAAAGCCCAATGGCTGCTCAATGTACACCTCCTCTTGTATGAGACCATTCAGAAATGCGGTCTTCACATCCATTTGATGGATCTTCCAAACCATCTCTGCTGCAATAGAGATCACTGCCTTGATCGAGGTATATCTAGCAACCGGAGCAAAGGTCTCATCATAGTCAACTCCCTCAACCTGTGAGAACCCCTGAGCCACAAAACGAGCTTTGTACTTTTCAATGCTACCATCAACAAAATAATTGAGTTTGTAGAGCCACGGACTTCCCCTCAGGTCTAGGAACAATCTCCCAAACATCATTCTTCATGATGGAACTGTACTCTTCCATCATGGCATCTCTCCAAACCTGTTTGCCAACAACCTCCTCAAAAGTGGAAGGCTTAGACTCCTTGATGCCGCTCACCATCACAATATAGCTGCAAAATCTCTCAGGAGGTTTAGTTTCCCTCACAGCTTGCCTGGGATTCCCCATAGAACCCTGTGCCTCCTTCAGAGTGTCCTGAAGCCACTTGGGATTCCTCCTCTCTGAAGTAGTGTCTCGTGGAGGGGACTCCCCCTGCTCAACCCCATCACCTGAAGACTGTGAACTTGAAGTAGAATCTGGAGCATACGATCCTGAAATCTGAGGACCAGTAACCTATGGCCCTGTGCCTTGTGGACCAGTTGTCACTGAAACTGGTGGAATTGAACTCTGTGTCACTGAAGTTTGCTGTGGACTCACCTGAATCTGAGGTGATGACTACTCACCCCTCTCAGTCCCTTGTGACTTCCTAAAGGCTCTATCCTCCTCAAATCTCACATCCCTTCTCAAAACTGTCTTCCTCAAGGAAGGGATGTATATGCGGAAAGCCTTTGAATTCTCGCTATACCCAACAAAAATCCCCTTTTCTGCTGTGGGCTCTAGCTTTGTCCTCTTCTCAGAAGGGACATGTCAATATGTAAGGCACCCAAAAATCCTAAAGTGCCCAACCTCAGGCTTCTTCCTAGAGAAAGCCTCCTCAGGAGTCTTATCCCCCAATGCTCCGTGTGGACTCATGTTCTGCAGATAAACTGCAGTGTAACATACCTCAACCCAAAGAAAGAGTGGCAACCCCTGATCATGCAACATGGCTCTCGCAGCCCCAACTATGGCCATGTTCTTCCTCTCAGCAACCCCATTTTGCTGTGGTTTATATGGAACAACCAACTCCCTCTTGATGCCCTCTCCTGCATAGAAGTCATTAAACACCTTGGAGGTATACTCACCCCCATCATCCGTCCTCAGTACTCTGATTTTCCTCCCAATCTGGTTCTCCTGAAGAGCTTTGAACTCTTGGAACCGATTGAAGACTTGTCCTTTGGTCTTCATGAAGAAAATCCAAGACTTCCGAGAGAAGTCATCAATGAATATGACATAGTAAAAACAACCACTCAAAGATGTAGAAGACATAGGACCACATACGTCAGAATGAATCAGATCAAGTATACCTGCTGCTCTGCTGTCACTGCTTGGAAAAGCAGTCTTGGTGTACTTTCCCAAAGCACACCCCTTGCACAACTCCTGGTGCTCTCTATTGAACTCTGGCACTCCAGTCACAATCTCTCTCAGTATCCTTAGAGCCCCATGATGGAAATGGGCCATCCTCCGATGCCATAGCTCACAAAGATCACTGCTGCTGGTAGTATGATACAATGCACTAGCTGGCTGAAACATGAGCTTGTACAACTTCTCATGTCGAGTCCCAATCACTTTGGCCGAAGTGATACTGGACCCCTTGGGAAATAGGAGCACCTGTCCATCACGGAACAACACCTCATATCCCCTCTCCTCAACAGTAGAAACTGAAATCAAGTTCTTCTTCAAGCCAGGAACATATAGGACATCTCTCAACAACATGGGAGGTTGAGACTCCCTCTGAAATGATACTGTCCCACTACCAACTGCCTTGACCACCCGGTCATCTCCAAGCACTACCTCAAGATCACCAATATGTGTAAGATCTGTCAAATGCTCACGAACACTTGTCATATGGTGGGAGGCACCACTATCAATATACCAAACACTGGAATGTGTGGTTCTAGTGGAAAGACACACCACTAAGGAAAACTCCTTATCAAACCTGGTGGAAAACTCTTGCTGAAGCTGCTGTTTTCTTCCTCTTCTTATTAGGACACTGTCCTGCATAGTGCCCAAACTTGTAACATGCAAAGCACTTGACTTTGATCATGTCTTTCTTGCCTTCACTCTTCAGTTTGTTTCCTCCCTTAGGACCTTTTTTGAACTTCTTGCTGTTAGCAGCAAGAGCCACATTCTCCTCATCATTACCAGTAGATGAACTGCCATGCACATAACCTCTCCGGGTTTCCTCCTGAACAAATTCATCCCAAAGACGTTCCCACTTGGGAAGATTCTCCCTAGCCACAATGCTCTCAACAAAAACAACCCATTGTTTGGTCACCCTATTCAATGCTGTCCTCACAAGTTCATTGTCGATAATGGCCTCCCCAACAACACCAAGTTCATCTCTTACCTGTGTCAACCTGGTAAGATATGTGACCACATTTTCAGCCTTGGTCATTCCAATGTTTTTCAATTTTTCTCTCAAAATCATCTTCCTGTTCTCATTTGGACTTTGATACAACATCGTCAAGAACTCCCACATCTCATAGGCATTTGTCTTCCCTGTCATATGAGGAATCAAATGGTCCTTGATGGCATCAAGGATGATTCTTTTAGCCTTGATACTCTTCTTGGTATAGGCTGCTAGAAGAGTGAGATCTGTAGGTATAGTTATTGGGTTTGTTGTGGAGTTCTCAACAATGTCCCATAACTCACTCTCTTGTAGAAGCAAAATCATTCGCTCCTTCCAAGCACCAAAATTTACTGCCCCATCAAGTCTGTCCTCAACCCTTAAACCTGTAGCCATTGACCCGTCTCTGCCGAAAATGAAAAATTCAGAAATCTATCTGGTGAAGTAACTCTTGTCCCATTCTTTGCCTTGCTGATTTAACTCTGCACTTCTCTTCAACTTAGCTCCGATACCATGTAAAATTTTCAGACCCCACCTAGTTTCAAGTCTCGCTGAATTTTCTCAATGTTTAATGCCCAAAACCCAGGTTTATGATAGTCATAAATACTCAGCAAATAAACAAAATTTCAGAACTGAAACATGAGGATTCTGAACAACATTTACTGCAGAAATAAATTTATATCAGCAACACCATATTCAAAAAATTAAATGCACAAAGATTTTTGGTCTGATAGTGACCCTGGAAAAACCCACAAGGGGAAAACCAGTGAGAGAGGGATTTTTTTTTATTTCAGAGCTTAGAGAAAATGTCTTTTACAACAGTGATTAATTTTATAAATTAAATATAGACTTATCTCGAAAACCGTGCCAAGTTTCCACTTCAAAATCCAAGCCAAACTCCTTGAAATTCATGCCCGAATTTCCTGTACATGTGCACTGGTCAGCTCAATTTCTGTGCCCTTCTTGTTGTACGGATACCCTCAAAATTCGTGCCAAAAACAACAACTTGAATTCTGTTCAATAAATGTCTGTACGGCTGCCTAGGAAAGCATGCCAACTTTCCAGAAAACTGTACAACAGTCACTCAATTTTTGTGCAAGAAAACAATAGTACGATCTTCATAAATCCGTGCGGTATGGCTCAATAAGTGCACTATACCTTCACCTCGAAATCTGTGTTGTAGCTTGGTGTCTTGGAATGCGTGCCACCTTTAGAAATTTCCTTCTCTGCATATGCTCGACTTCTCTCTTTCCAGCTCTCTCAAAAATTTTCTGAACAAGAGAAAGTGAGGCGCCTCCATACCCTAATCGACTCAATGAGGGAATGTGAAGGGTCCCTTGATCCAACGGTTGAGATTGGATTAGATGAGTGGTTGAGATTTAATGTCCATTCACTCACCCCCTTCACTTAAGTCATAAAGTCACTTTTAATTTATATCTTACAAATTAAATGACTAGGGTCCACATTAGGCATTTTCTCACCCCCTAGGCACCTAGGTGATGAGAAACACTTGCCTAGGTACTTTTTAATTATTTTAACATGTGCTTCAAGTGATCCTCCCATGTCTTATTGTAGGTCAAGATGTCATCAAAGAAAACTCAAACAAATTTCCACAATTGTAGAATGAATACCTGATTCATATATGGTGGGAAGGTAGCAGGGACGTTAGTCAACCCAAATGGTATGACCAATGTTAAATTTGGCAGCATCGACAATCATTCTCCAATGAGAGGTCATGTGGGCCACCCTGAGGCTAGCCAAGGAGATTTGGAGAATCAACCAGTCTTGTGAGGTATTGCCAAAAGTCAGGGGGAACGTACAACCTCTGTGAGTCAAACCAAAAGTTAGGACGAACGAGATGCTATATGATCTTGTGAGTCTAGCCAAGGCAAAGGAAGAAGCCTTGTAAGTCTAAGATAAAAGTCAAGATGTAAGTCTAATGCAAAAGTCCGGGGGAATGTACAACCTTTGTGAGCATAGATAGTCTAGTGCAAAAGTTAGGGGGAACGTACAACCTTTGTGAGCATAGATAGACTAGTGCAAAAGTCAAGGGGAATGTACAACCTCTGTGAGCCTAGTCAAGCCTTGTGAGCCATGAGCAAAAGTCAAGGCATCTAGCAAAAGTTAGGTTGAATGTACAATTCCTATGACCTAGAAACAAACAATCTTCCTTATGCAAATAATGTAAATGTATTGATCTAGTGCGTTGGCACGTGTAACCTTATACACCATGAAAAGAAAGTCGAGTTGAATGTCTAATTTGAGTTGCCTAACTCAAGTTGTAAATGTTGAGTTGCATGCATGTCAAGTTGCATGTCGGAGTTGCATGCATGTCAAGTTGCATGTTGAGTTGCATTGCATGCATGGCGAGTTGTCATGCAAATTTTAGTCAAGTCAAGTTACAATTCGAGTTGTAAAGACATGCAAGCTCTTACTAATTTGAGTTCACTCTCCTGTGCCCTATATATATAGAGTTTGACCCCTCTTCCTCATTCACTTGTTATGCAACGCTAGAGTGAAGGAGATAGGGCAGTGAAGGAGTCTAGTACTGCTGTCTATTATTCCACACAGTTGGTACAGGACAACGTATAAGTGCTAGTGCATATTAGCAGTAAACGACAACAACAATGTTGGTTTATATCAACAGTAAAAGACAACAACAGTGCTGGTTTATATCAGCGGTAAAAGACAACAATAGTGCTGGTCTATATCAACAGTAAAGGACAATGAAGTTTTTGTTGTTTGCTGGTCACACAGTCAGGTACTTTTCATGGTGGTTTATTGTACACGATCTTACATATTACTTGCAATAAAGGAAGATTGTTTGCTGGGGTTTTTCTCCCTGTATAGGGTTTCCCCAGGGTATATGTGTTGTTGATGTGCATGCTTGTGGATCTACATGGTTATTGCTATTCAATTATGATTCTGTTTTGTTGAAATGTATTAAGCTGGAATCAAAGTGTTGAATAAATTAAAGAAATAATTCGCATATTAAATCAAGCTCTATAATTTAACATGGTATCAGAGCTAAGGGTGTGAAATAGCTTGTTGAAGTGCAGGAACAAGGTACACACAGATCCAAGAGAGCTTGATCAGTTTCTAGCGTGAGTTCCATGGCATCCTCCATTTCTGTCAGGGGCGAGGATAGGCTTGAAGGAGCTTCCAACTTCAATGTGTGGAAGCTCACGATAATGAATATCTTGCAGGAGCATGATCTTGAGCAGTATGTGACCTCAGTAATGGAGGAACCCACCTCTAATACAGGAAGAGCGACCTTTAGGAAGAATCAAGCAAAGGCCAAGCGAATTATCTTTGACTCAGTCAAAGACAGTATAATGCCAACAATGACTTCGTTAATGACCGCCAAGGAATGTATGGATACCTTGGTAAATTTGTATGAGAAAAAGGCATAAAGTCAGAAGAGGACACTTAAGCACAAGCTTAAGTACTCAAAGATGGAGAAAGGTGAATCAGTGGCATCCTTCTATTCCAGGATAGCCCAGATCAGAGATCAGCTCTTGGTCACATGTGTCACAGTGGATGATGATGACTTAGTACATGCCATATTTGATGGTCTTCCTTCTTCATGAGAGACTTTTTTATTCAGTGTGAGTGGGAGAGAGATTCAGCCCACGTTTGAGAGGTTATGGCATGATTGTCTCCAAGAGGAGAGTCACACTGCTACCGAGAGCGAGCCATCCAAAGAAGAGCATTCGACATTAGCATCAATATTTAAGGGAAAGAAGAAGGTCACTTTCCAGAAAGGCTCTCAGAAGAAGATAAATACTAAAGGTACGTTCAAAGGCAAGAATATTGATACATCTAAGATTAAATGTTTTAATTGCAATAAGTTGGGTCACTTTGCTAGAGACTGTTGGTCTAAAAAGAAAGGTCCAAGGAAAGGAAAACATCATGCCTCAATTGCCGAGGATGATGAATCTAAAGGAAATCAGAAAAGTCCTTCTAATGAAAGAGAAAATAGAAAAGAATATTACTTGGTTTCTACTTTATCCAATACAGTTATCACAGGGCCGAAAACTTGGTTAGTAGACAATGGTGCATCAAAGCACATGACAGGATATAAGGAGATCCTTTCAGATTTCAAGAAGAAATCTTTTGCAGAGCAAGTTGAGCTTGGGGATGACAAATGTTACAATTTAGAGGGAGTAGGCTCTATCTCCTTCAGATTGGAATCTGGGGCAATGCTTGATGTTGATGAAGGATTATATGTGCTAGGACTCAGGAAGGCACTTCTGTGGGCTAAAGGAAGCCACCTGAGTACAATAGAACCTATTGGGACTCGTAGAGGAGGACTGTATGTTGTGACAGGACACTTAGTTCAGGCTTTAGCTCATGATGTGACTAGCTCCAGCGAGTTGTGGCACATAAGGCTTGGACATCTTCATTACAAAGCACTTCCAAATCTACAGAATATGGTATGTGGCATGCCCTCTATTTCTTTTAGTAAAAATGAAATTTGTAAAGGATGTATGCTTGGTAAAAATATAAAGAAATCATTTCCTAGTAGTGACAGTAGAGTTTAGGGCATCTTAGATCTGGTTCATTCTAATGTGTGTGGTCCCATGTCATCTCCCTCTCTTAGTGGCTTCTTGTATTATGTCATGTTTATTTGATAAGTTTAAAGAAAATAAAGCCTTTATTGAAAAGCATACATGGAAACACATCAAAACTCTTAGAACAGACAATGGAGGAGAGTTTGAATCTCTCAAATTTGAGGATTTCTGCAAGGAAGCAGGAATCAAGAGACAGTTGACCGTGCCATATAACCCTCAACAAAATGGTGTTGCTGAGAGGAAAAACAGAACAATATGTGAGGCAGCGAAAACCATGATGTTTGACCAGGATCTACCAAATTCCCTATGGGCAGAAGCTACCTCCACTGCCGTGTATATTCAAAACAAGTGTCCTCATGCTATCTTAAAGGACAAGACTCTTGAAGAGGTCTTCTCACGGACCAAACCTGAAGTAGGGCATCTAAGGATATTTGGGTGTCCGATATATATTCATGTCCCTAAGGAAAAGAGGACAAAGATAGAACCCTCGGGCAAGAGAGGGGTTTTGTGGGGTACAACGAGAACTCCAAGGCTTACAAGATATATGTACCAGGTCAAAGGTAGATAGAGGTAAGAAAGGATGTGACTTTCCATGAGGAAGCCACATTCAAGAAATCCAGAGAGCTACAGCAGGAATCGGAAGCAGTTAAACCAGCTTCACACTCTTCTGAAAATGAAGAGTTAGATGATCAGAGGGATGAACTTAATGAAGGGCCAAGTGATGAGCCGCTAGAACTTGCTGAAGAGTTGGAAAGAACTCTTGAAGAATCTCCAACCAAAAGGAAGCCAAGATGGCTTAAAGAAACAATGCAGGAAGCAGAAAAGATAGCTGCTCCCAAAGGAACTTTCAGGGAAAGTAAGAGGCCTCATAGGTATGGAGGCTATGTTGCATTGATGAGCAACATTAGTGATGTCGGGCCTTCTTCATTTGAAGAAGCAGATAAATTACAAGTTTGGAAGGACGCCATGCTTGAAGAATACAGGTCTATTCTAAAGAACAATGTCAGGGACATTGTGCTGAGGCCAAAGGACAAATCAATGGTCTCTTCCAAATGGATATATAAGATCAAACATGCAGTCGATGGGAGTGTGGAAAAGTTCAGAGCAAGATTTGTAGCTAGAGGCTTCTCTCAGAAAGAAGGAATTGACTATGACGAGCCTTTTGCCCCTGTAGTCAGGTATACTTCCATTCGAGTTATTATTGCATTAGCGTCAGTTCTTGGTTGGAAACTACATCAGATGGATGTAAAAACAACATTCTTGAATATAAAGATTGAACATGAGGTCTTTGTGGAACAACCAGATGGTTTTGTACTGCATAACAAAGACACTCATGTATGCAAGTTAAGGAAGGCCTTGTATGGTCTTAAGTAGGCTCCCAGAGTTTGGTATGACAGGATTGATGGCTTTCTTAAAAGCCCGGGCTTTCAGAAAAGTGATGCTGATGTGAATTTGTACTTCAAGGTAACAGGGAACCAACCTGCTATATTAATCCTGTATGTTGATGATCTCTTTCTGACAGGAGATGAAGGGCTAATAACCTGGTGTAAGAGGGAGCTAATCTCAGAATTTGAGATGAAAGACTTAGGCTTGATGTACTACTTCCTAGGATTGGAAGTTTGGCAAAGACAGGGCGATATATTTCTGACACAAGGTAAATACACAGTGGATGTGTTAAAGAGGTTTGGTATGATGGATTGTAAATCCATGTCTACTTCGATGATTACCAACCTGAGGAAGTTGCATGATTCCGATACAGGTTCAGATTTGGTGGATCCTACCATGTATAGGCAGTTGGTTGGATCATTGATGTATATGATCCATACCAGGCCAGATATATGCTATGCAGTGATTGCAATGAGTCAGTTCATGGCCGAACCGAGACAGAGACACTGGGTGGCAACAAAGCACCTCTTGAGATACCTCAGAGGGACCATTACCTATGGTCTGAGATATACATCTAGTGGTGGTTTGTTTCTGCATGGATATGTAGACGCTGACTGGGCAGGAAGCCCAGTTGACCAGAAGAGTACTTCCAGATACTGCTTCAGTTTAGGATCCACTATGATCTCATGGTCAAGCAGGAAACATGGATCCATTGCACAAAGTACAAAAGAGGATGAGTACATTGCAACAAGTGATGCTAGCAAGGAAGCAATATGGCTTAGGAAATTGGTTTCTGGGTTGTTTGGTGACAAGCTAGAGGCTACGGTGGTTCATTGTGATAATCAAAGTTGCATAAAATTGACAGAGAACCCGATATTTCATGACAGGCCAAAGCATATTGACATGAAATACCATTACATCAGAGACATGGTCCAGAGAAAAATTGTAAAGCTACAGTACATAGCCACGAGCGAGTAGGTAGCTGATATCTTGACCAAGCCATTGCCATTGAGATAGCTTGTGCAGTTGCGTGGAAAGCTTGGTGTGGCTGAGAATCACTCCCTCGCTGAGAGGGAGTGTTAAATTTGGCAGCATCGATAGTCATTCTCCAATTAGAGGTCATGTGGGCCACCCTGAGGCTAGCCAAGGAGATTTGAAGAATCAACCAATCTTGTGAGGTATTGAAAAAAGCCAGGGGGAACGTACAACCTCTGTGAGTCAAACCAAAAGTCAGGACGAGCGAGATGCTATATGATCTTGTGAGTCTAGCCAGGCAAAGGAAGAAGCCTTGTAAGTCTAAGATAAAATTCAAGATGTAAGTCTAATGCAAAAGTCAGGGGGAATGTACAACCTCTGTGAGCATAGACAGTCTAGTGCAAAAGTCAAGGTGAACGTACAACCTCTGTGAGCATAGACAAACTAGTGCAAAAGTCAGGGGGAATGTACAACCTCTGTGAGCCTAGTGAAGCCTTGTGAGCCATGAGCAAAAGTCAAGGCATCTAGCAAAATTTAGGTTGAATGTACAATTCCTATGAGTTAGAAACAAACAATCTTCCTTATGCAAATAATGTAAATGTATTGATCTAGTGCGTTGGCACGTGTAATCTTATCCACCATGAAAAGAAAGTCGAGTTGAATGTCTAATTCGAGTTGCTTAACTCAAGTTGTAAATGTCGAGTTGCATGCATGTCAAGTTGCATGTCAGAGTTGCATGTTGAGTTGCTTTGCATGCATGTCAAGTTGCATGTCGGAGTTGCATGCATGTCAAGTTGCATGTTGAGTTGCATTGCATGCATGTCTAGTTGCATGTCGAGTTGGCATGTCAAGTTGCATGGCGAGTTGTCATGCAAAGTTTAGTCAAGTCAAGTTACAATTCGAGTTGTAAAGACATGCAAGCTCTTACTAATTCGAGTTCACTCTCTTGCGCCCTATATATACAGAGTTCGACCCCTCTTCCTCATTCACTTGTTATGCAGTGCTAGAGTGAGGGAGACAGGACAATGAAGGAGTCTAGTACTGCTGTCTATTATTACACACAGTGGGTACAGGACACCGAATAAGTGTTGGTGCATATCAGCAGTAAAAGACAACAACAATGTTGGTTTATATCAGCAGTAAAAGACAACAACAGTGCTGGTTTATATCAATAGTAAAAGACAACAACAATGCTGGTTTATATCAGCAGTAAAAGACAACAATAGTGCTGGTCTATATCAACAGTAAAGGACAATGAAGTTTTTGTTGTTTTTTGGTCTCACAGTCAGGTACTTTTCATGGTGGTTTATTGTACATGATCTTACATATTACTTGCAATAAAGGAAGATTGTTTGCTGGGGTTTTTCTCCCTGTATAGGGTTTCCCTAGGGTATATGTGTTGTTGATGTGCATGCTTGTGGATCTACATGGTTATTGCTATTCAATTATGATTCTGTTTTGTTGAAATGTATTAAGTTGGAATCAAAGTGTTGAAGAAATTAAAGAAATAATCCGCATATTAAATCAAACTCTATAATTTAACAACCAAAAACTCATAATGCCCATAGTGACACCTGAAAGCCGTCTTATGCACATCCTTCTTTTTCACCTTGATTTGATGGTACCCCAAACACAAGTCATTCTTAAAGAGGTTTATTGCACCATGAAGCCCATCTATCAACTCATCGATCCTGGGTAAACCAAACTCAATGGTATGCTCAAAGCCTCTGTCAGGAGATCTCCCTAGAGGAATCTCTCCAAAAACATGGTCATGTTTACTCAACAATGACTGAATGTCTACATGATAGGGATGGCTGCTATCTGAAGACTTCTTAGACGTAATCAGATACTCTGCTGTGCAAGCTACATCTTCGTGCCTGAATACGCCTTCCATCTGCTTGGATGAAACAATCTTAGGAGCACCATTGGACATGCCCCTCAGAACCACCCTCTTACCATTCGTTATCTTGAATTCCAACTCCATTGTTTGGTAGTTCTGAGAATGTTTTCCCAAGGAAATAAACCACTGAACACCTAAAACAACATTAGTGTCTGCCAGTTCAACTACATAAAAGTCATCTATCACGGTGTAGTTGCCCAACATCACATCCAACCGCAAAATCCTCTGTGTGCATGTCATATTGTGCCAACTAACTACTACTACATCCAACCCCTCAGTCCTCTGTAGGAATACCTCTCTTAGCCACCAAAGCTGAGTCAATGAAGTTGTGGGTTGCCCCATCGTCAATCAAAATTGTGACACATTGTCCCTGTAATACTCCACGAATTCTGAAAGTGTGAAATCTATGAACACCTGATAGGGAGGCAATAGTCCTGCCCTTGACCTCCTCGCGTGGTTGCTCGTCATCTAGACTGTTGTGTTCGCTGCCCTGAGCTTGTCCTGCTTCCCCTTCCCCGTCACTATTTGAAAGCACCTCTATGTAATGCACCCTACCCTTACCCATGCACATGTGACCTAGTTCCCAAGGCTCCTTACAACTAAAACAAAGTTTCTTCCTTCTCAATTCTTTAAGAGTCTCATCATCCAATCTATCTTTCTCGGACCACTCCTTCTGGAAGGGCTTCTTGTCTTTGTTTTCTCGAGGAAGAAAAGGTTTAGAAGGAATTTTATTCTTTGGGACTGCGTACTCTATGTCTTGTGTCCTAATGATAGCATCCTGTAGAGATACTGGTTTGAAGGCCTTAACCCAACGATGCAGGGGTTCGTATATTCCTTCAATGAAAACATAATCAGCATATGCTCCGACACATCTGTCACCATGACTGCAACCCTCTGAAACTTTGAAATGTAAACATCCATTGTGCCACTCTGCCTAAGCTGTGCTAGCTCCCTGAAATTCAACTCTGGATCCTTCTAATCAAACCGGTCAATAAGCATCTGTGTGAAGTCCAAGTATAAGGTAATGCTAGCATGCCCCAAAATGACTAGCCCATGGTACCATCACTTGTGCGCCTCTCCATCCAAATGCAATGTAGCATATTTGATGGCCTCTGTCTCTGCCATGGGTTTGAGTTGGAAATATGTGTCCAACTTCTGAACCTAAGCTCTGGCAGTGCATTTGTTTTAGCCATCAAAGCAGGGAATAAACAATTTCCCAATCTTCCACTGAAGATCCTGATTCTGTGGGCCCCTGTTGTAATCCCTTTGTCTATTCCTGTATTTAATGGTATAGAAATATTGTAAGGACATAGATGCATGAAATTCGTCACCAAGAGCCTGATACTCCCTCAAATAATCGTAAACCGTTCACCTTGTCCTTGTCGTCCCTCCAAGAATTGAGGTAAGAGAGGTCTAGGAGTCACTCTACTAGTTACCCGAGTGTTGTTCTGTGCAGGGGCATGAGTGTTGCTCCCTTAAGCATGACTCCCATTGTTACCATTGCTACCATTTTGCCTTCCTGAACCATTATTGCCTGCATTGTTTTAGTTCCCTTGGTTATTTGTTACAAGCTGGGTGAGAAGCTCAACCAACTGTTGCTGCCCCCTTGCCAAGTCATTCAAAATACTCATGGTGCTGCCCTCCGACTGTTCACTCTTGCCCCCCATGTCTTCCTCTTCTTCTGACTCTGAATGAAATAGGCTAGCAACCCCTCTCTGCCTTCTTTATGTGATATATGTCTCTTCCCCTGGAGTCATTAAAAAAAACCTGCAATACATAGGCTGGCAGGAACACCAGCTCTGATACCACTGTAAAATCCCTTTTTAAGACTGCTGATATATTTTTGGGTTTAATTAAATTTTAGATTTGCTCTTAAGAAAAGCCAACAATAGATCCTCTTAGCTGCTGATAGGTTTTTGTGTTTACTGCCGATGTGTTTTAGTGCTTATTTGGTTCAGGTCTTTTGTCAAACAGTTTCACAACAGTTCCATATTGGATTTGGCACAAAAATGAAATTTTTATTGCATAATGCATTAATACCAAAATCAGCTATTACATTTATTGCAAGTGATGACAACCTCTTTGACTCTGTCATAACAGTAATAAAGAGCAAAAAAACAATTCTGATCTATCTAGTATTTCTGACCTGTGAGAACCTTGCTTTGGGCAGCCATTAACACTCTGAAACAACTCCTAGAATGCCTCACGACCTGTAGCTGATTTGGGCACAATTCAAAGAGGAAATAGAGGTGATGTATGTCAGCTATAACCCTTCAGAAAATACCAAGCAGTCAACTATCTTTGCACAAAATTTATGGCAGCAGTAAGGCACCATGAACAGCACATGTAACCACTGTAAAGCCCTTGCTGTAAATAAACCTTGTTGTAGCAGTCACTTGAGTACTGATTCGGCCCCTTTTTATCAGCAAGCAATGACACGGCCTCTCTCTTGAGCCTCCCACGAACTGGTGACAATGATTCAACCCCTCTTCAAGCTGCCCATGAACTGCAAACTGCTGGTACTGCCCTACTGTAACCCTCACAGCCTGCAAATGAGGTGATACAACCTTGCTGAAGATCCCCACGATTTGTACTTTGGGTAGTATGACCTCCTTTGAGCACCTACAGACTGCAATAAGAGTTAGGGTTCCTCTCTAAAGCTTCCACAATCTGATAAGAGAGGGTATGGTCTGCACAAAGCACTCAATAATCTGAAAAATGCCATGATTTGTCCAACTGAAGCGCTTCTCTTCTTCTGCAATTACCTCAAGTGAAAGATCTGCTTGATCTCTCCAACTGACTGGCTAGGGTAGATTAGTTTCATGGTTCACCACTGAACCCAATCTGCTCAAGGGTTTTCAGTCCCAGAGCCAAAAAGCTTCAAGAGCTCTCCAAATCGATTTTGATAAAAATGATCATAAATAATGAGAGAATGAGCCCCAATTTCTCTTTTATCCCATTTTTACCTTCTCCGCTCAATAATTAATTAAAAAGTGACTTTATAATATATATTTTTAATATTTTTCTCCCAAAGTCACTTTATAACACCCTTTTAATTTAATTACTCAATATCACCTTTAATATTTGCTTTTTCGCCCATGTGACATTAAATAATTAAATTGATTAATTCCCGTTCACCGACTATAGCCTATGGGAATTAAATAGGCTATTAAGTCGTCCTCCTGGAGTGATCACTCGTAAAGGGACATTGCAGGTTTTTCCAATTAACATATGTTTTGGGAAGTGTTAACCTCTAGATTTTCACCCTTGAAAATCTTGAGGGGTAAGAGCCAGCATGCACTACTTAGGCTGACATTATGAGATTCACCTAGAGTTTAGCACTTATGGTTAGCAGAGGTTGGTTCCCATCAGATACAGGTATATGATCGGTACATGGTTGTTTGGTTTAGAGTTATCGTTAACGTGTGTTCCTTTTCATTTGGAGAGAGATGTCTACATACAACAGGTGTTGCTACTTTTTAGGAGACACGGTTTGAGTGGGTCTCTTGACAATTTGGAGCAGTTCTGAGCATACAGGGATGATCCTTGCATGATTCTAGGCCCGATAGCACTTTTCCGGGTGACATGCAGGATATTTCTATTTTTAACAGTTTGAGCCCCAGGCCCCAGATTCAGAGTTTGAGCACATATTATTGATCCCTGAGACATTCTGAGTCTTTTGGACCTTTTTCGGGATGATTTCGCACATATTTCTATTTTTAGCAGGTTGAGCACTAGGGCTCGCATGTCGATTCTGATTGCGGATTCGAATTCCTTGCGGAAAATCGAATCCAATGAGTATAATATCATGGACATGCGAGGATTTTCTATTTTTAGCAGTAGACACATGATGGTGGTCTCCTAGTCATTCCAAACATTTGTGGAGAGTTTGGGTCAGTTTCGACAAGTTTCAAATTTTTGGGACCAGATGGCTATTTTTGGAAATTTCTATTTTTAATAGTCATCGTCATCTCCAGCAGTGACAAGTGGCAGAGTATCAAGATGATGTGGCATCTACATGGCATCATGGACCAAGTGTGCATTTTCCAAGGATTATGTATTAAAAATTAATTAAGCTAAAAAGGTGGCGCATTGATGAGGTGGCATTGTTTGGAGAAAGTTTAGCCACTCAAGGCTACTTTTTCTCACTCTATTCCTCTCACCTTCCATATTCTCACTTTCCATGCAACCGGTTTCTAAAAATTCTCCCTAAATTGCTTTTAAACGCAAAATTCCTAAATTTTAGGAAATCCCTAAAAAATAGGGTGAATTTCCCTTTAACTCATAACTCCCTCATCCCTTGGCCAAATTTAGCAATCTAACATGCGTTGGAAAGATAAAATTATCCTCCATGCATCTTAGCCATTATTTAACACCCATGCGCATACACTCTCACTGATAACTCACCCATGTGCATTATTCACTCACACTTATTCCCTCATGCACATTAATTCCTAAATTTCTCACTCATACTTATTCCCTCGTGCGCATTAACTCCTATTTTATTCACACTCCTCTCCTATATATTGGATGGTCTTTATTGGTTATTGGTCGGTTCTTGGCAGCAGCTAGCATAGTGTTCTTTTTCATTCCTCTCTCTTTCTTTCTTAGTCTAGCAACTCTTCTTTGAGCAGAGTGATCATTGTACCGGTTGTGGACTTTCCAATTGTGGCGCAACCAACCCTTTCGCAAGCCTATCAATAAATAATTCGAGTGTTTGTGTTCTAACCTTGTTTTTTGTCGGTGTTTTGTGAATTTTGCAATCTGATTTGTCTTTTTCCTTAACTGTTCATTGTGATTTTACTAATCTTTTGAGTAGTTTTCTGTTCTGTTTCTATTCTATATTCATTGTGCTAACCTTGCAGGATCCCTCCAAGTGAAAAAATCATATTTTCCTATCATTCGACATTTTGGACAGTTTTAACACACTATCCAAGATGAACAACTCGCTGTTTTTTGGGTTTACACTTAGAAAATTAGTTTTAAAAGACAGCAACACGGTACCCAGGGTGCCTAGGGACTCCCTCCTAAGGCTAGCAAGCACTAGTCCAAATGGAGAGGGGTCTAGCCCGTGACAATTTGGGGCTTTACTCCTTCAATTAACCAAGTTTTCATCACTTAATAACATGTTATATCAGCTCAGTTGGAGGGTGGAAATTTGTGCTAACAGGAAGTGGTGCAACTGACTCCTTGATAGGCAAAGGTAAAGTATGCAAATTTTCAGTCTTGACCATACCTATTTTTACTAGTGTTGCAAACATCGATAGCGACAAAATATTGCCGAGGGTCTGAAAACGAAAATATCGGCAACATTGGGGAATATATTGGAAAATATCGGCAACATTGGGGAAAATATTGGAAAATATTGGCAACATTGGGGAATATATTGGAAAATATCGGCAACATTGGGGAAAATATTGGAAAATATCAGAAAATGTTGTAAGAAAGAAAAAAATACAAAAATATTCATTTTTTTTCAATTTTTTAAATATCTAAAGCATCATCAACATCAAATAAATGCATTTCCACATAAATATAAAAAGAGAACTGATATATAAGATGTATAAGAGCATAGATGTCTAGTAAACTCGAATACATCACTGTCTACATATCAACACTGAATCATGTCGTGAGTCTAAAGCCTCAAAATATCATCAAAAAATATAATAAGTGACAAATGAATCTCATCATCATGAGTCATCTACAATGAAATCAAATAAAAACTAATGATTCCCTCTGCTCCTTTTACGAGAAAAGGTGATGGCTTTTCCTCTAGAGGAAGAAGCCCCTGGGGCTAGCACTGGACTCTGATGTCCTGTAGAAGAAATAGGAGCTAGACTCTGGTGTCCTCTACTTTTTCTACTGCCAAGTACAACTCCCTCTGTCGGAGTTCGTGAAGATGGTGGCCGACTCTGCTCTGTAACATCCTCCTCCTCCTCTGCTACTACCCCCTCTACCTCCTCCTATATCCAATCAGGCATTGATTCCAAGACAGGCCTCTCAAACTGAACCCTCCATGTAGCAGTCATGTCAATCCCATACAACACAGAGTCCACATAGAGCCTTGGGGGATAAGACTCCTGAGGAGGCTTTCTCTAGGAAGAAACATGATGTTGGGCACTTAAGGATTTTTGGGTGCCTTACATATTCACATGTCCCTTCTAAGAAGAGGACAAAGCTAGAACCCACTATAAAGAAGGGCATCTTTGTTGGGTATAGCGAGACTTCAAAGGCTTACCGCATATGCATCCCCTCTTTGAGGAAGACAGTTGTGCGACGATATGTGAGATTTGAGGAGGATAGAGCCTTTAGGAGGTCGTTGGATTTTGAGCAGGGGGACCAACAGGCTCCTTAGATTCAGGTGAGTCCTTCACAGAGTACGTTGACATGGAATTTAGGACCACCTGCTTCATGGACTATAGGTCCACAGGTGACAGGGTCACAGATTACTGGTCCTCAGGTTACTAGTTGACAGGGTACTATTTCTCAGTCTACTGGTTCTTAGATGACCACGAGTTCATCATCTTCAGGTACACAGTCTTCAGGTGGTGGGATTGAGGAGGAGGAGTCCCCTCCACATGGTGATACTTCAGAGAACAGGAAGCCCAATTGGCTTCAAGACACTTTGAAGGAAGCACAGGGTTTTGTGGGGAATCCCAGGTAGACTATGAGGTAGAGAAAACCTCCTGAGAGGTTTTGCAGTTATCTTGCGATGGTGAGCAACATCAAAGAGTCCGAGCCTTCCACTTTTGAGGAGGTAACAGATCAACAGGCCTGGAAGGACGCCATGGTGGAAGAGTACAATTCCATCATGAAGAATGATTTTTGGGAGGTGGTTTCGAGCCCTGAGGGGAAGTCAGTAGTGACTTCCAGGTGGCTCTACAAAATCAAGTATGCTGTTGATGGCAGCATTGAGAAGTACAAAGCTCGGTTTGTAGCTCGAGGGTTCTCACAAGCAGAGGGAGTTGACTATGATGATACCTTCGCCCCGTTGCTAGATATACCTCGATCAGGGTAGTGATCTCCATTGCAACAGAGATGGGTTGGAAGATCCATCAGATGGACGTGAAGACCAGATTTCTGAATGGTCTCATAGAGGAGGAGGTGTACATTGAGCAACCATAGGGGTTTGAGGTGCATGGGAAAGATTCTTATGTGTGCAGACTGAAGAAGGCATTGTATGGGCTGAAGCAAGCTCCTAGAGCTTGGTATTCGAGGATAGATACATACTTGCAGTAGATGGGTTTCGAGAAGAGGGAGGCGGATCCCAACCTTTATTACATTGTGGTTGGGGAGGATCCTCTCATTCTTGTGCTATATGTGGATGATCTCTTCATTATAGGGGCTGGGAGACTCATAGTTGGTTATAAGGAGAGCCTTGCTTTGAGAGTTCGAGATGAAAGACATTGGACTGAAGCACTACTTCTTGTGATTGGAGGTTTGGTAGGAGCCTAGACACATTTATGGGAAAGGGAAGATATGTTGTTGAAATTTTGAGGAGATTCCAAATGGAGGATTGTAGGTCCATGTCCACACCTTTCATAACCAATTGGAAAAAGCTTCATTCTTCTGAGTCAGAGTTGGTTGATCCCACTTTGTATCGTCAGTTGATTGGTTCGTTGATGTAGTTGGTCAACACCAGACCAATCTTTGTTTTGTTGTCAATTCACTTAGTCAGTTTATGGTGGAGCCTCAGAGAGTGCATTGGGTGGTAGCAAAACATGTGCTGAGGTACCTTAAGTGTATAGTGGATTATGGACTGAACTATAAGAGAGGGGATGGAGAAAGATTAATTGGCTACATTGACTCAGATTGGGCAGGATGGGTCATTGACAGGAAGAGTACATCAGGTTGTTGCTTTGGATTGGGCTCAACAGTTGTGTCTTGGTTCAGTCGGAAGAAAAAGTCAGTGGCTTTGAGTTCTGCAGAGGCCGAGTATATGGAAACCAGTCAGGGTAGTTGTGTATGGCTTCACAAGTTGTTGGTTGGGATATTTGGTGTGCAGATGAGGCCCACGGTGATTTACTGTGACAATCACAGTTGCATAAAACTCTATGAGAATCCAGTTTTCCACGACAGGTCTAAACACATCGAGATTAGATATCACTTCATCCAGGACTATGTTTAGAGAGGGGTAGTTGAGCTATAGTATATATCCACCGATGAGCAGGTAACGAACATCCTCACTAAAGCTTTGGGGAGAGGCAAGTTTGTACCTTTCAGAGATAAGCTGGGAGCGGCGAGGAACACTTTCCTTGGTAAGAGGGAGTGTTAAATTAATTAAAAAGTACAAAGGACAAGTGTTTCTCATCACTTAGGTGCCTAGGGGTGAGAAAGTGTCCAATGTGGTCCCTAGTGAATTAATTTCATGATATATGAAATTTAAAGTGACTTTATGAAAAGTTAATGAAGTGGGTGACTAAAGAGTCTTTTGATCACCACCATTGATCTAACTTAATCTCCACCATTAGATCATGTGACTCTTCAACTTCCTCATTGAGTCGAATTAGGGAAAGAGGCGCCCTTCCTTTTGGTATTCTTCATGAGATTTGGAGAGTGCATGAGAGAGAAGTCGAGCTTGAGAAGAGAGGCAAGTTTCCTGGAAGAAACATGAATTCCAAGACAAGTTGCTGCACACAAATCGAGGAGGAAGGTACAACAAGTACTAGGCCGTACCGTACGGATTATGAGCAGGCTGTACAACAATTCAGTGGCACATAAATCAAGGATAAACATTGCATGCATTTCTGGGAGAGATTGGCACAAAAATCGAGGAAGAGAGCAGCCTCAAATTTTTGGAATTTTTTATCACCAGATAGGCTCGAATTTCGAGGGAGACCGTACAACATTTAATGCTGTGACAACCGTACTGTGTACAAATTTTTGGGCACAAAAATCGAGGAGTTGGTTGGCACAGTTTTCTAGACTGTGTGTGGGCCAAAAAAGTGAGACAAGTTTGTGTATTTAATTTCCTGAAGATGATTGTTGTAAGAAAATTCTCTCTGAGCTCTGAATAAGAAAAGCCTCCCCTCTCTCATCGGTTTTCTCCTTGTGGGTTTTTCCAGGGTCTAGTTTGACCAAAAATCTCTGTGTCAAATTTTCTAGGTGTGCTTTATTTCTGGTTATTTGTTGTAGCAGACTTCATGCATTTCATTTTATAAGCTATAATTTTCTGTTAACTAATTTGCAGCTGAAAAATGCAATGTGGGTTGGGTATTAAACTATGTTGTCTCATTGAGACTTGAAACCGGGTTGGGGTCTGAAATTTCTACAATGGATCAAGTGGTTTCCCTTGGCAGATTGGTGGTACAACACATTGTTCCATACTTCTTAAAAAATGTCCCCATTTATGGCATTTTATGGATATCATCCTCCATCTATCACATCACCCCTGAAAGGGAAAGCGAAGGTTCAAGCAATGGAGGACCACATAGAGCACCAACAAGAGGTTCTCAAATTATTGAAGGACAACTTGGTTACAACACAAAATAGGATGAAACAACAAACATATCAATATCACAGTGAAAGGGAATTTGAAGTGGGGGATTGGGTATATTTTTGAGGCTACAACCATACAAATAGATTTCCCTCAAGCAACAAAAGAAGGACAATAAATTAGCACCCAAGTATTATGGTCTGTATAAGGTGTTGCGAAGGATTATAAGTATGGCTTACAAATTTGAGTTACCTCCATCTTCACATGTACATCCAATTTTCCATGTTTCTTGCTTAAAGAAGGTAATCGGTGACAAGATCCCAGTTCAAACTATTTTACCAAAGATCAATGAAGAAGGGAAAATCATACTAGAACCAGAAACAATCCTTGAAACAAGGGTTAAGCAAACTACGAAATAGAACAATTACTGAGTACCTCATCGAGTGGAAGAACCCACCAATAGAAGAAGTGACATGAGAAGATGAGTTCTCCAGATAGAAACAACCACAACTAATCAAATGTTGAGGGAAACACTTGTTTGAAGGGGAAGGGCACGCTAGCCCCTAGACAGAGCCCCATGTTAAGCACAAAGCCCCATGTAAAGCCCTAGATATTGAGTTGTATTTATATTGTTATATTAGGATTGTCGATAGACCTTTTAATTGTAATTGTACCCTTGGTCTCCTATATATATACCAAGGAGACTTTCTCTCTCTCTCTTTATGCTATTTTGGTCGTTTGGTGCATAACAATTTTCTTGCTATAACCTTGGAGATTATCTTATACACAACATTACATAATGAAATAGGTCTAGAGTCTTCAAAATATTCAGGAGCATCTCTTTTTCATATCGTGGCTAAAATGTGGAATTGATGGCTCCCAACACCTTCCTAGATTTCTTGGATTCTTCAACAAATGGAACTAAATCATCTCCCATCAAATCAAAGGATCCAAAGAAGAATTCTATTGGGCACCCATCTGGCCCAAGATTTTTATCCTTTTGAAATGAATCCATGATTGTCTTTAATTCTTCCTTAGTTATTTCATTGATCAGCTCCTGATTCTGTTCATAATCAACAAATCTATAGAAATGGGAAGAGAGTTTTGCTATTTCTTCCATGTTGGCCCTTAGAGGTTCCTTTTAGAGATTTTGAAAGTGGTTTATACCAACTTTTGCAATGTTCTTAAACTCTATGACCTGATCTCCATCACCATTTTTGAAACTCCATATTGTGTTTGTAGTCTTCCTCATCTTTGCAAAATTACTAAAACATCTAGTGTTTTCGTCACTTTTGGCAATCCAAATAGCTTCACCCTTTTGCTTCCACTTAGATTACTCCCAATCCAATACTTTTTTTGAAATTTTCCAAGTTCTTGAGAGATTTTAGGTCTTCCTCAGAGAACGTGCCACTTGCATTGTCCTTGTAGTAGATTACTATTTCCTCCTCCACTAATGAGGATTTCGTTTGTGAGTCATTGTATTTTCTCTTGGCCCATTCAATGGTCACCTTCTTGACACTTGTTAGGTTTTCACAGAATTGAAACATAGTTGAATCCTAATTGTTCTCATCAATATGCCTCGATTCTATTTTGACCATCTTTACAAAGCTAGGATCCTTATGCCCAAAAGGGGTTGAATTTGAAGGGCCTTGGAGGCTTGTCCTCTAATCTGTTAATTTGAAAGAATATTGGAACATGGTTAGTCACCCCACCTTCTCCAATCTAATATCTAATCCTCTCAGCTTCCTCTATAATTTTCTCTAACATTAGGAATCTGTCTAGCCTTTTAGAAATACCATCAGAGCGTACCCTGTTGTCCCCCCATGTAGGCAACATGTTTAGAGGTTCCATATCACACAGGTTGCATTCTTTGATTTTGTGAATTAGGAAATCAACCACTGTATCTAGTCTTCCATCGTCACTGCACCTCTCACCTTGATGAAGAATATAGTTCCTGTCCCCCCTACTATGACATTATCCCTTCTAACTAAAGGATCATTGAACAAAAAATACCAGAATTCATTTCTCAATTGAAAGGGCCTATAAATGTTGATGAAATAAAACCATTTGCCTACCTCTTGTGAGTAAAATTGTGTACAAATTGCTGATGGAAGGAAGGAAGTATCCCTAGATTGGATTGACTTGTGCATCACATAGCCAAGCCTTCCGATGTAAAATTGTGTACAAATTGCTGATGGAAGGAAGGAAGTGTCCCTAGAATGGATTGACTTGTGCATCACATAGCCAAGCCTTTTGATCTCCACTCAACACTGAGAGCTACACAACTCCATCGTGGAAACACTAAAATAAAGAAAAACCTATGACCTTCTTTGACTCTAACATGGTTTCAACTTTCTTGGATTAGTGCCACTTCTAGTTTATGTACGCTAACCAACCTCTTTAAGGAGTTTCTTTGTGTTAGATTTGGTAGCTCGGAGGTACTTCTGCATTGGCAGTGCCTTGCATGTGGAAGTGACCTCATAAGGTGTAGATTTTAACCCTTTGAGTTCACATTGAATTCCTTCAAATTCAAATCTTATGAATAATTTTTTATAATCTGTAGAAACTGTACCTAATGTTCTTTTCTAAGTTATATTCTCCCATACTAAGTTTAATGTTGTGGCATTTTCCTACACAATCAATACTCCCCCCATTAGCAACCAAAACTTGAAAATTTGTCACTAGATATGCAAAACAATTGAGGCTCTCTACCAATCTTTTATCAGTGAAGTTATGGGTACTACCTGAGTCAATAAGCACTATAACCTTTTGCTTCTTAATGTGTCGTGCAATCTTAAGGGTTTGAGGTGCTGACAAACCTAATGCATGCACAAATATTTCATACCTATCAATATTGTACAAAATTTCTACATCTTTTTCCTGCTCTTTTAAGTTCACAAGTTCTTCCTCATCCATTTGTATAGATGCTTACATTTCCTCTTCATCATTATTCTCCAAGGTGAACAATTTTGTTTCTTGACATTTATGCCCTCTTGACCATTTTCTGTTACAACCAAAGCATAGTCCTTTTTCTCTTCTTTCCTCCATTTCCTTCTGTGATATTCAAGTGGGTTGAGGTAGGGTTTCCCTATGAGCTCCAAAATCTATTTTTGCTTCCTACATATGTTCCAGTGGTAGACTTATTTGTCGCCCTATTCTTGGCCTAAATATGACGAGCAAATTGCATAGCCTCCATAATATTTTTAGGATGTTTTAAGAAAAACTCATGTTTAATGTCTTCTTTTAATCCACCCATGTAAGCTTCCAACAAATGTTCATCACTTATGTTATCCACCCTTGTGGCCAACACCTACGATTCTAAATTATAATCTTCAATATCACCTAGATTCTTGTTAACTAACTAAAGTAGTCTTGTTTTCAAACTTTTCCATATTGTTCTTCTAAGTCTCTTGTAAATAATCTCCAAGTATAATTATAAGAATGAGGCTTCCTTTTAACTACCCATTGATACCACTGATAGGGTTTTGTCTCAAAGTATAGGTTTGCTAAGAAAATCCTTTGTTTATCGTGCATAATATTATGCAATTCAAAGTATTGCTCTATTTGGTTCACCCATGTAAAGACTCCTGTCCCATTAAACTTCTTTAATTGAACCTTGGGGAAAGTTGACACCCTTATGAACCCATCCATAATTAACTCCACTATTAGAGTTAAATCCACCTGAAAAATGCTTATTACCAGAAGGTTGTTTGACATAAATACTACCTTTATTTTCATGAGTCTCTTCAGTCACAACGTCACTTAGGAAGTCTCTCATCTAGGGTTTTTATGATCTTGGCCACCAACTTTTACTCCATCTGTTCCATTTTTTCATCCATTCTCTTTTCCATTTGTTCCCTATTTTCATCCATCTTCTTTTCCATCCGTTCCTTATTTTCATTCATCTTATTTCCATATGTTGTATTTGTCTCAGTGTGTTAACCACATCATTACTTGTTATTGACCTAGCAAACATTTCATTAAGTTGGTCCTCCAATTTGGATAGTTGGTTATGTATTTCTTCATTTTCTTCATGAGTCCTAGATGAGCTTTCTGGAGGTTTAATTGGTGACATAATTTTTGGAACATCCTTAGCTCTGTGGGATAACAATTGTGATGTTCCCAAGCCAAGATGCAAGGAACATCATGGTTTTGGGTGTCTTTTTAAACTTTTGTTGGATGTGGTATTTCGTCAAACACTTTGCTGATCTACTTGTTTACATGTGTTTACTTGCAGGATGGCCTCTTGATTTCGGCCTTAGGGTTTACTGATGTGTTATATATGTGTATTGCAGCAATAAACAAGAAGATAGAACCATGGAACATACCTCAACCATATGCAATATGATAAACAAGCCAAAACATCTCAAATCTGCTTTTATTCATGAAATAGAAGAACCTGCTACAATGAAGATGTCGATCTGGAATGATCAACAGATGACTAAGAAGATAGACAACAGAGCTGCTACAAAAAGCTCCCGATAATACAAAATAAGCCTCCAAAGGCTGGATACGAGATGAAGACCAATGCCAAGGTAGATCTGGGTTGTATGAAGTGCCAAACCCCCCACTGGAAGATGCCACGTCCTGCTGGAATGCTGAAGCTCCTCAACAATTCGGCCCTGCTGCCAAATGTGTCCAATCACCTCAAGAAAGATGCCAAACAATAGATCGAGTGATGGCAAGAACAACTCAGGTGCCCGAATCTCCAAGATCTCCCTCAAACCCTATGGATCTGAACCTCCTCCAAGATATGGTGTGCTCCCCTGGATGCCTGAAACCCTAGATAAATCGGCCTCACTCCTAGATGCCTCCAAATGATCCACAAAACTGCTAGGATGATAGATCGGGGCTTGGTTACCTCCTTGGTGAAGTCCCAAGCGAAATGGTGAAGATCTGAGCTAGCAAATGACTGAAACCACTTTCTGAAGTTTGCTCCTCTCCTCCAATTCGTCCCATGCATCTAATAAATTAGATGGCACCTGAAACTCCTCATGAATGGACTAGATCTGATGTCCAAGGCCCTGCAATGAAAACCCAGGTGATAGAATCTCCAAAAGCCCTGCCAATCACATGCAATGAATCTCTCTCCAAGAATGGTGCGCCCCCCTTGATGGAAACCCCCAATGGTGCGCCCTCCTTCTCTTCCTGTGCCTGTGGTTGGTGTAGAACCCTCCTGCACTGATGTAGAACCGAACTAGAATGGTGTGGGAGAGTATTGCATCTCCGAGACCAAGCTTGGGACAAGCTAGGTGGAATCTTTCACCACCGAATCGTCCTCTAGGGTTTGTTAAGTCAAAACCCTCAATACCCCCAATGTTGGGCTCACTAGCTAGAAGCCAGATATCAAAATATGATCATACATGAATGAATGAGTAAAGGCCCTTGCCTTTCCTTTATACTTTTTGCTCACCTTGTCCCTCCAAAGTGACTTTCATTTTATTAATATTTAATTAATTAATTAACCTTTTTACCTTTGAAAAACACCTTATCTCTCCTTGTGGCTTCCCTGGCCACTGAAAGTCACTTCTCACCATCCTATCCTGTAGTGCTGTTCCTCTTGATTCTAATGAGCTATTACACTGAGAGGTTCCTCCAAGTATAGTGCCCAAAATGACCTCTTCAGTGAATTTAATTGACTTATAGCCAAAAATACTCAAAACCCTGGAAATCGTCGGAATGCCACGGAACCAAAGCCAATCTGTGCAGAATGGCTCATAATGATGAAATAGGATGAGTAATGCAAGCTGGACCCCACAATGCCTCTCAATAACCCCTGTACTCGCTATAACATCCATCTGGTTACTCAGGTCATCATAAACCTCTGCATTGTGATGATGTCCCAAAGTGGGGACATTACAGTCCTCCCTGCTAGAAAATTGCTTATCCTCAAGAAATAACCAAATCCCCTCAAGTAAAATACCAGGATCCCATGTCCACCTGTGGGATACGCAGTAGAACCCATCCAACGATGAACACTCATACACTCTGCCCCCTGGGTCCCATATCAAGTCATGAACTGCTAGCCCCTGGGAAGCATAACCCTGAAATGTACCAACTCTGGAAGTCTCCTGCATATGACACATGGCCTCATTTCGGAATGAATCCATCCTCCAAGTCTCTACTCAGATCCATACGGCCTCCATCAACTGCACATGCTGATGCCAGAATGAGGTGTTGCAAGACCTCCGTGAAACACCCACAAGCGATGCCCTCCTCTCGACACTGAAGCTCAATGGAAAGTTAGAACAACTTCCCCCTGCAAAGGTCCACTTGCCTCTGTCAGTCAGTGAAATGTCCAACCCTGCAATCCCTGGGTCCCATGCTAACCTCTGTCGAAGATCCCCATGCTGACCCTGCACTATGATGACCTTGCCTGACTGCTCCCTGTATGTATACTGGATCCTCAAGTTGAAATCTCTGTGGCCATTGGACCTGCTGTCCATAAAATGTATCTGTAAAGACATCTCTGTAGAATAAGTACCAGTCCAACCGCCTCCATGTCCGATCATGATGATCAAAAGTGAAAGGCTGCTTCGCTCCCTCGGACAAATCCCTGCAAACCCACTCCAAATCGACCTCTGGTGGAGTGTGTGGCTCTCTGGCTTAACCTGGGTCACCATGTAGTGAAACACCCTGCTAACCAGGTGAACTCCCGGATCCCATGGCAGACTTGGAAGTTTATCACTTCCAATCTCCTCTAACTGCTCCTATGTCGGACTGATCACTGTTGGAAGCCCTCTGTGCTCATTTTCTATCATCTAGCCTATGGTGCTCACCATCATGCACTAAGTCTCAGTTGGCTGCCTATGACGACCCACCTCTATCTTGCTGGATGCTGTAAAAGTACTCTTGTCAGGTGGTCTCGGCCCATGCACTCTCCATGCCCTCTGCCACTGTCTATCTCTCCTCATGCTGCTGTCCATGATAAAAGTATCGAAAAGAGTAACGGAGACATTTGTATCTGACCGTAGGACTGGAAAATACCACCGACCTCGGTCATTCCCAAGGATTCGACCGAAAGTACATCTACCGGTACCCATGATAACTTCTCGCCGATAGTCATCACTAAACCCCAATCATTAGGTACAATTGGAAGTACCTCCTCCAACTGTTGGTAAACCAATCTCCATCTCTCATCTCCCATGCAACTGCTGGTAAACCAATCTCCATCTCTCATCTCCCATGCAACTGCTGATATGGTGAAGGGCATCTCTCATAACTATGTGCTGCTGCATCATAGATCTTGGGCATACTGCTGGATCAACCTCTACGTGGAGGTCAACCTCTCTCGGAACACAAATGGAAGTGTCCTCCATCAACTGGTGCTCCTCTGCTAGATCTCCAACATCCTCTAGCAACGCGACTGGGTGATACATTTGAGTGTCCACTAAGACAACTGATATGGATCTGTGGGAAATCTCCTCAGGAGGCTCATCTGTCCTAGACTCTGATTCTTGAAGAGCTGTCTGTGTGCCTATCCAGAATCCTCGAGTGCTCTCCAACTCCTGAGTAAGTCTGTCCACCTCCACCTCCTGCTCCCTCAGAGCCTCATGATACATCTCACCAATCCTCAATAGGTAGTCCCTGTTAGTCAACAACTGTTGGTAATCGGTCCTCATCATAGATACTCTCTCCCCGAGAGTATGAAAGTCATCCATGGAAAATCTCTCATTTGCACTACCATGTGCCACTGATGCTTCCCAACAGTAATCGACCACCAATGCATGTGTGTCATCAAAACGTCTAGTGGCTGTCATGATCATAGCCTCACTAACTCTCAACTGTCCTGCTAAGTGGTGTGACTCCTGATCATAGTCGTGCTGAGGTAGCACCTCATGCCTCTCACTGCTAGTGCCATCACTAAAATCCTCAACAACACTCTCTGCAGAAGATAAAGTGTTGAATTGTCTGTTGTCTATTGTGCCACTAGGTTTGCCCATACGTAACTGCACATCATCCTCAATTGCTAGCTCCCTTTGAATCATACTGTATCCGATGTGAGCAGCTGTATCCTCCTGTGCACTCAACCTGCTACTATCATCTGTGCCTGGATCCCATATAGATGTATCCAGACACGTGCTATGGTCATCCTGACTGCTAAAGAGTGCATCCTCATCCATGCAAGCTGATCCAGGAAGTAAGTGCTCCATAAACCTGTCAGTCTCCACAATGTGCTCAATTAATGGAGTCTCCAAAAGCTACGACTCATTCTCCTCATGCTGATCTGTATGTGTAGGGTCAACTGTCTGTACATTCTATACCACCTCCTGGATCTGTGGGTCTACATGTCCATGGTGTGCAACCCTCACACTAGGCTCATCCATCACATCTGACGTGCCACTGATCTCGTCATGTGACGTGGCTATCATGGGTGTCTGAAAGGGTGACAAATGTGTCACAGCCCTCATAGGGAGCTCATCAACTCTAGGTGCTAACACGTGTGAATCCTCACTAGTGTCACCACTCTGCCAAGGTGCAAAGTCATCAATAACATGTGATATATCTGCTGCCATGCAGATGTTGTCATCCTGCTCCTGCAACTGTTTATCCACTACACAAGGGTCACTATCCTCCTCAAGCGTGCAAGAATCACTAGCCTCTGTGGTTGAGTCACTATCACTAGTCTCTGTGCAGGAGTCACTATCATCATCAGATTGCTCCAGATAAGCATCAATCGATCCATCCTCACATGCCTCATCATCACTGTCATAGTGCACCTCAATAATATGCTTCTTACCCTTACCCCTACACCTATGATCTGGTTCCCAAGGCACCTTGCAACTGTAGCAAAGCTGCGTGTTCCTAATGGGTGTGGGGTTCCCCCAAAAGGCTGCTTTGATTTCCTCCCTTTCCTTGAGCCAACG
>ML810983.1:103308-113494 GCA_009831015.1 Picea engelmannii
CAGATATCAAAATATGATCATACATGAATGAATGAGTAGAGGCCCTTGCCTTTCCTTTATACTTTTTGCTCACCTTGTCCCTCCAAAGTGACTTTCATTTTATTAATATTTAATTAATTAATTAACCTTTTTACCTTTGAAAAACACCTTATCTCTCCTTGTGGCTTCCTTGGCCACTAAAAGTCACTTCTCGCCATCCTATCCTGTAGTGTTGTTCCTCCCGATTCCAATGAGCTATTACACTGAGAGGTTCCTCCAAGTATAGTGCCCAAAATGACCTCTTCAGTGAATTTAATTGACTTATAGCCAAAAATACTCAAAACTCTGGAAATTGTCGGAATGCCACAGAACCAAAGCCAATCTGTGCGGAATGGCTCATAATGATGAAATAGGATGAGTAATGCACGCTGAACCCCACAATGCCTCTCAATAACCCCTGTACTCGCTATAACATCCATCTGGCTACTCTGGTCATCATAAACCTTTGCACTGTGATGATGTCCCAAAGTGGGGACATTACAACAATAATGATACAACTCTTTTTTGTCTTTATCAAAAATTTTGAATCAACAAAAAGAGATCTTCCAATCAAAAGTTATGCCAATTGTAAGTTACATACCTTTAAAAGTTAAAACCCCAATTTTGAGACTGTCTTTTTGGCCAACCTTTGTCCAGATGTATCTCTGAAATTTTGGCCCTTTTGAGATTGAAATTTTGACTTGTAGTACTTTGATATGTATTCTTTGCAATGCCACAAGTCTGAACAAAATTTTATGTGCCAAGTGAAAGTTATGGTAACTTTCCCGAAACTTGCTGATTATTGGACCTTTCCAGATAGCGAACTTGTATGAAATGCCACGTGTCCAATATTTCAGATAAGATTATGAAATTTTTACTTGAAATAAAATGATGTCTTTTTTCCAAAGGAACTGGTGGAATTCAATTTGGACTTTCCAAGCTTTAGATATGGCACTTCTACCAAGGACACCTGCTTGAGACTAGTTTTAGGACTAATAATAATCCTAATTTCCAAAGTTTGTATTTCCAAAATTATAGCGTCTCAGAAACCAAAATTTCTATCACAATTGCTTGGATATATATCCTCATACTCCTGAAAATTTCACAGTTTGAAACTTCACCAAAAAAGTTTTATAGCAAAAGTTCCAAGATGACTCTCTTTGAGGATAATTTCAGGACTAATAGAAAACCCTAAATTCCATCGGCTATATCATAGAAAGTAAAACGATCCAAAGAAGAAAATCATAACCACAAAATGCAAAGTGGCCCAAAAATAATTTTGGGTTGGTTGGGCACAACATGTTCCAAAGAAGGAACAAAAAGAATGCTCGGTTATGCACTGGTTATCAGGGCTTGAACATGGCAATGATCAAGCACTCTTATCCCCTTCCCACAATTGATAATCTCATCGATCAAATAAAAGGAGCCAAGTGTTTCTCCAAATTAGACTTGACCTCTTGTTACCACTAGGTTTGGATGGGTCCCCAGGGTGTATGGAAAACTATATTCAAGACCAAATTTGGGCTCTATGAGTGACAAGTCATGCCATTTGGCCTCATTAATGCCCCAATCACATTCATGAAACTTATTAATGAAATATTTTGAGCCTACTTTGTGTGGTTTGTTGTTGTATACTTGGATGATACCCTTATCTACAAAAACACTTGCGATGATCCTCTGTAGCATGTTCGCATTGTCTTAGACTTTCTAAGACAACTCAAACTTTAGGGAAAAATGAAGAAATTACTCTTCTAACAATTTTTTTTCCATTTCTTATTAATGCATTTGGTATGCATATAGATCCAAATAGGGTCAAAATTATAAAGGAATGGCCAATCCCCAAAACCAATTTAGATCTCAAAAGTTTTTGGGAGGAATAGATTCATATTTCTCTACTCACATTTAGCTCATTCATTAAATCTGCTAACAAATTAGAAAACCTCTCATAGAGCCCAAATGCTAACAGGGTCTCCTAGAGGCTAAAGGATGCCCTTTGGTTTACCCTTTTGGATTAACAATCGTCTTTTCAGATAGAGATTGACGCCTCACAATACTTAAGTAGGGAGGATACCTTGTCACATATCAATTAGAGATTCTATCCCACATAGATAAATTACAACACATAGCATAAGGTGCTTTATGCATTGGTTCAGGGGCTTAAAGAATGACATCATTACATCCCTGGCAAAGAGATGATCCTCCATTCTAATGACCAAACCACTTCAGTTTCTGAATTCCTATTCCAATATTCAAGAACATTGCCATTTGAAATGGCCTTCATACATTCAACAATTTCATTTGGTGATCAAATTTGTAGCATATGAGTAGGGATGGGGAACTACCCTACTGGAAATACCACCAACAAGGAGGAAGGAGAGAGTGGAGTCGCCACTTGATTTTAGGGAAAACCGAGAAACCCTAGGGGAGAGGATGAGAGGAAGGAAAGAAGGGAGAAAGGCCTCTAGATTAATAAGGGTTTGAATATTAAATAGTAATCTAGGGTTGTAGGTTAGTCAGGGTTTCCAATGTGTAGTTAACAACAAATTAACCAATAAAATCCAAGGTTAACCCAATTTTCTTTGGTGAACGAATTAAATTAAGTGCTGGTAATGAAAGAGAAGAGAAAGGAAAAAACTCACCTAGATGAGCATTGTTGTAGGTCTTGAATCTTCTTGGGATAAAGATGAGAGTTGTGATAGGTCTCGAAGAGAGTGTTCCACCTCCTGAACGATCCTTCACATGTAGCTTAATCTTCCTGCAAAAAAGAAGTTGCGATGATTCCCAATACAAACTAATAGAAACACTAGATCTACCACATGTAATGATATAGCGATATGTAATGAATGGAGACCCAAGTGCCCCCAAAAGGGTTTGCTACTTCCCTTTCCCTAGATATGCTAGAACTTCCCTTGAGGTTGTAGGGTTGAATAGTCCATGGTATGAGAGGACTAAGAATTTTGAGATGCTCTAGGATGAGACAACAAGCCTGCAAGGTTTGAGCCATATCGATAGCAAAAGGTCCTTGTTGAGGTGTTGGAGAAGACAAATGAAAGCAACCCTAGAGCTTGGTAAGTGAATTATGAAGCTAGATCATGATATGATGCCAATCCGAGTGTGTACTTGAAAGATAATGAGAGGGGGAAAGAAGATACCAAGAACCTTTTACAAATAGGAATTGATGTTGAAAATACATTTTAGTTCAGCATTCTAAAATTGATCTCAGCCTCCTATAAATATTCAACAGTCATACCACTGCTCTTTATGGACAGAAATACTAATAGACTAGTTCTGAAATAAAATAGCGGAGGAAATAACTCATATATTAGTAGGCTGTAACCCTCATTTGGCACAAAAATATGTGCATAAGCACTTGAAGAAATTACACAGAAAATAGGACAGATTTGAGAAGAAAGAATGTTTTATTCAGCTCAAGGAAATTCAGAACTATTACATCAGCATTAAAACACAGACATTCACTTCTTTAGCAATATTCTGCACTATACAAACAATCCCAGACTGTATCTAGGAAGGACAGCCATGACTGTACGGCCTGTACAGCCCAAGACAACCAACAATTCTTCACACAGTCACCATTTGCATAGAAAATCGTGCCAAAAGAAAACTATACGGAACAAAAGAGTAAAACTCAGCAAAACTGCATAGAAATCTGTGCCAACATGTTGTAAACTTACAACATCAATTTATGTGCCCTCCTTTTGTTGTACGACCAACTTACACAACTGTACGACCTCTTCTTTAGTTGTTGTACGGACTGTATTAATGGATGCAATGCTCCTTGGGATGCGTGCCAATACCACTCCTTGGGATGGGTGCCAATCCCTCCTTGCTGTATCTCTTCTTCAAGCCTACACTCCTCCTTGGGATGCGTGCCCCTTCACCTTCCCTCTAGCTTTCCTCAAAAGTGCGCCCTCCTTCTCCTAATGCACTGCCTTTTATTAATTTCGAAATGTAACTCTCCTAACCCTTGATCTCCCTTGAGTGACTCTTCACTTTCCCTTGAGATCAACGATCACGACTTAATCATTCGTTGAGGTCACTTAAGTCATTAAAGTGACCCATAACATCATAAAGTCACTTTTACATCAAACAAAAATTAAAAGACTCAACTTTATAAAATCACTTTATAAAGTCACTTTATAAAAACATATTATAAAGTTACTAGGAGAAATTTGCTTGGTCACTTCCGCATGCTGAGCGCTGCCAATGCAGAAGTACCTCCAGGCTACCAAATTTCAACACTCCCTCTTAGCGAGAGAGGTACTTCTTGTATCACTACCGGAATCTGTCTCCATCTCATCAACTGCCATAGTTGCTCCCTATGTACTAGAAGTCTCTGCTCCCTTTGAACAGGAAGCCACTACTCCCACTGCACTGGAAGCCTCTGCTGTACCATGAACTAAAGACATGCTCCTAGGAGACTGCACACTTTCCTAAGCATCCATTTGTATCGACTCATGCCTGCTGAGTCCTCTGAGAGTCTCGAAAGAAGACTAAGTCCCTGGTATCAACTCTCTTTCCTGTGCTACCTGCCAACTCTCCGACACAAAATCTGAGTCCAAAAAATCCATAGGACCCCAACACAGGTCGACCCAACAACCTGTATAGGCCCTCATACCTGACACCAAGCATCACTGCTGTGTCAACAATTTCTCCTACATGATATAAAAACACATGTCCACCGTAGAAGACAACTTCGAATCCACTCTCGTCCAACGCTGACACTGAGAGCAAATTAATAGTCAACTCTGGAATATATAACACCTCGACAACCTCCAGAAGACCTCCTGACTCTAGTTGAAATCTCACCCTTCCAACCCCCTTTACTGCAAGTTGTGGGCCGGCTACACAATTCACTCTGCAGTCTGAGTCTATCTTTGTAAGATCGAGGAAAACTAACCTCAACCCACTCATGTGCCGAGAAGCTCCACTGTCCACAAACCAAGACTCAATGTCCTCGAACGCTAGGCACCCACTGCCCACGGCCCAAGACAACCGACAATTCTTCACACACAATCACCATTTGCATAGAAAATTGTGCCAAAAGAAAACTGTACGGAACATAAGAGTAAAACTCAACAAAACTGCATAGAAATCCGTGCCAACATGCTGTAAACTTACAACATTGATTTCTGTGCCCTCCCTTTGCTATACGACCAACTTACACAGCTGTACGGCCTCCTCTTTAGCTGCTGTACGAACTGTATTAATGGATGCAATGCTCCTTGGGATGCATGCCAAATCCTCCTTGTTGTAGCTCTTCTTCAAGCCTACACTCCTCCTTGGGATGCGTGCCCCTTCACCTTCCCTCTAGCTCTCCTCAAAAGTGCGCCCTCCTCCTAATGAGCCACCTTTTATTAATTTCGAAATGTAACTCTCCTAACCCTTGATCTCCCTTGAGTGACTCTTCACTTTCCCTTGAGATCAACGGTCACGACTTAATCATTCGTTGAGGTCACTTAAGTCATTAAAGTGACCCATAACATCATAATGTCACTTTTATATTAAAAAAGATATTAAAAGACTCAACTTTATAAAATCACTTCATAAAAACATATTATAAAGTTACTAGGAGAAAATTTGCTTTGTCACTTCCGCATGTTGAGCGCTGCCAATGCAGAAGTACCTCCAAGCTACCAAATTTCAACAATTGAATAGTATAAATTGGCAAAGGAACGACCTCAAAAGCATAAGTGAATGACAAAATAATCATTAAAGAGAGAGAATTGTATGAAAAGTCAAACCACATGGTTTGACTTCATACGATGCGTTTTTGAGGTTATGATGTGGGTTTTTCCCCTAAAATAAGATCTTTGTTTCATGGGCTGTGAAACATAGCCACACTACAAACAAGAAATTTGTGGTTCACTTAGCACCTCGAGACCATGGAAGTTTAAGGAAGCTTTGACTCATTTGACCTTCTAAATAGCAAACCCAAATGGATTTGGGCTATTGTGAACTTGTGATGAAGCATCCTAATTAACTATAGATTCGGTCAATGGCTTGTCACTCAAACTAGATCCATAGAGTAAATAAGTACCCCAAACAAGTGCCCTAAATTGTCAAAGTGAGCCAAACCAATGACCAAGGGCTGAATACCAAGACAGGGAAGGGAACAAAGGGCCTCACCTAAGCACTAGACATCTCTAAGAGGTCATACATCTAGGCTAAGGTAGGGGAACTCAAGGTAGGTGGGCCAAATCAGAAGGATGATTGAGAGATATAGTGTCATCACTAGGTGGGTCATGCATGGACATGGCATAGGAGAGTCACATTGTGGTCCCCCTAGTCAATAGGTGTATGTGAATGCTTAAGTGTGAAATCCATATGCTACATATTGCCCCCCTTGCATGAGTTGCTATCCATAAGATGGGAATAGTGTTGAATTAAATGAAAAAGTACCTAGGACATGTGTTTCTCATCACCTAGGCACCTAGGGGTGAGAAAGTGTCCAATGTGGTCCCTAGTAATTAATTTCATGTGATTTGAAATTAAAAGCGACTTTATGAAACTTAAGTGAAGTGGGTGATTTAAAAGTCATTTGATCTCAACCATAAATCTAGTCTAATCTTCACCATTGGATTAAATGATCCTTCACCTTCCCTCACGGGGTCGAATTAGGGAAAGGAGGGCGCATTCCTTTGGCATTCTTCATGTGATTTGGAGAGCAAGAAAGAGAGAGACAAGTTGAGAAAGAGAAGTTGACTTGCAGAGCTAGAGGCATGATTTCCAAGACAGCAAGCTAGCACACACTTCGAGGAGACAATAACAGCAAGAGAGGTTGCCCGTACTGTATGGATTGAGACAGTCTGTACACTGTTGGAGGGCATAGAAATCGAGGAGAACTTGCTGCACGATTTTCCAAACGAGTAAGGGCGCAAAAATCGAAGAAGTAGCAGGCATAAATTTCTGAACTGAGTTGACAGTCAGCTGACACGATTTTCGAGGCACCGTACATAATTAAATGCTGGTACATCTGTACTATGTATGGATTTTTGGGCACAAAAATCGAGGAACTGATTTTTCAGTGTATTCTGGGCAGTTTGTGGTTGCACAGAAGTTGAGATAAGTTATATTTATTGCTGTTGTAATTGCTGTCAAGAAAAAATTCTTAGAACACAAGAATAATAAAAGCGTCCCCTCTCACTGGTTTCCTCTTGTGGGTTTTTCCAGGGTCTTGATTTTGGACCAAAAATCTCTGTGTTAAATTCTGGGTGTGTTTTATTTCTGATCCATTGCTGTAGCAGACTTCATGTGTTTCTGTTCATGAGCATTTAATTTTCTTCTTACTAATTTGCAGCCTAAAATTTGCAATGTGGGTTGGGCATTAAACTATGTGTCTCAGTGAGATTTGTGTTGAATTTTAATGCTTAGCTCAAGCACATGTTTCTTTTCAATTTAGCATGAACTTGAACCATAAACAATGCAACAATACAATATACAATAGCTGCAGTAACCAAGATCACAAGAAGAATGACCATGCACAAGAACACAAGAAGTTATCCCAGGAAGACCCTTCTCAACCAAGGAAAAAAACCAACAATCCTTTGCTATAGAGTCAAGAGAAGATCACCCTTTCACAACAAACCCTAGTGCACACAAGAGGGTGCTCTATGACCAAGAAAGCTAGTGCCTAAGAGAAGTGCGCAATTCATCCCTATAAGTATGCGTTGAGTTGATGAATGAGTGATCCACAATGGGGTTCTAACTTTCCAATAAATACATGACCTAACACATCAAATGGATGTGTCTATTGGCACAATAGGGCCGACTTGTACAACTCAAAAATACAATTAATCGTTACACAATATTAATTATCTTTACATTGTGGGGCTGACTTGTACCCTTCACAATATAAAATTAGGGTTACACAATAATCTTACACTTAGACAATATAGCAAGGATCTCTCACACATCCTCTAGTGCTTTGCCACTAGGGACAAGTCCACATGTGCTCAACAACAGGGACGTCACCCTCAACAGATCAACTCAACTAAATCCATAGGAGTACTATCTGGAGAGCCATCTCCAGTGGACTCAACTAAGTCCATAGGAGTTTGACAGGAGACCATCTCAAGTCATCTCAACTCAGTCCAGAGGAGCACGACAAGAGACCACACACGTCATCTCAACTTAGTCCAGAGGAGTATGACTCACCCATCACATGGGTGTTCTCACAGATCGTCTCAACTCAGTCCAGAGGAGAACAACCTGGAGAATGTCTCATGAAGCTGCAATCATCAACACTCCCTCTCAGCTAGGGAGACATTCTCCACCAGGCTAAGTCTCTCACGAAAGTACTCGAACTTCGTCCTGGCAAGCGGTTTGGTGAAGATATTTGCAACCTGCTCGTGTGTAGAAAGGTACTGCACGTGTATTGCTTTCCTCTGCACCATATCTATGATGTAATGGTATTGATCTCAATGTGTTTTGATTTATCGTGAAACACAGGATTCTCTGAGAGCTTCACACAACTCTGGTTATCGCAATGGATAATGGTGGAATCTATCTCATGTCCAAATAAGTCTGCAAGGAGCTTGCAAAGCCACACTGCTTTGTGGACTGCCACACATAATGCAGTGTACTCTGCTTCTACGGTACTCAAAGCCATAGAAGTCAGTTTCCTGCTGCACCAAGAAACCATGGTAGATCCCAAAGTAAAACAACAACTAGATGTGCTCTTTCGGTCCATTGCGCTCCCTGCCCAATCTGCATTGGCATATCCCTGTAATCTCATGTCTACATCGCAGGCATATCTCAGTCCATAACCAACTGTGCCTTGTAAATATCTCAACACATCCTTCGCTGCTATCCAGTGTGTCTGTCTCGGCTGACTCATAAACTGACTGAGTACATTCACTGCATAGCATATATCAGGTCTTGTATAACCAGATACATCAATGATCCAATCAATTGTCTGTAAAGATGTGGATCAGTCTTGCCTGAATTAGAAAAAGTCTCGCTCAGTTTCTTCGGATTCATCACCATCGGTGTAGGCATGGATTTGCTGTCTGTCATCTTGAATTTCTTCAATATCTCCACTGTGTATTTCCCCTGACTCGGGAAAATCTCATCAGTCCTCTGCCACACTTCTAGTCCCAAGAAGTAGTGCATCATACCAAGGTCTTTCATATCGAATTCAGAAGCCAATGAACGCTTGCATTCAACAATAAGGCTTTCTAAACCGGTGAGGAATAAGTCATCAACATATAGGACCAAAATCAGGCACTCGTCACCAACAATGTTGTAGTATAGGTTTGGATCAAAAACACTCTTGTTGAAGCCCAAACTCATCAAGTATCCATCAATCTTCTCATACCATGCTCGAGGTGCCTGGTTTAGTCCATGGAGGGATTTCTTCAACCTGCACACATGAGACTCCTTCTCATGTATCACGAATCCATCTGGCTGCTCGATGTAAACTTCTTCCTCAATCTTGTTAGTTTTTCTTATATGAGATATGAGAGATATTCGATATATTATTACAATAATGAGTGTTCCATATATAGGGAACATAAGGCGACCATCCATGAAAGGATGCGTCCCTTGAATAATCAATAACTACTTATTATTATCATTTACTTATTATATACTATATTTAATAATCAATAATAATTATATTATTAATTATTATCTTTAGAGAATCTCTTCCCGATGTTGTCCAAACATCAACACTCCCTCTCAACGAGGGATACATTCTGCAACATGCCACTCTTGTCTTTGAAGTATACAAACTTCACCCTAAACTCATGACACTTGTCTGTCAGTCTTGGGAGACATCTATCTACCACCTAAATAGAGGAGAAACTCCTTCTGTGACTCTCCCTCTGAGCCAATTAACTCTCTCTAGGATTAGGCTCACTTTGGGTCCGCATGTAATATCATATAACATCTTGAGTCTTTATCATTCCTTGTCAAATCGCTATGACTAGGACAAAGACTATACCAAGATCTTTCACCACAGGCACACACCTATGAGTGAATGTCGGCTTGATGATAATTGACATGTGGAAAGCACTTCAAGCACCTCGAGTCCATATTATTCCTTGTCATGATCAAGGAAGGACTACATCTGGGCCCATTTACCACAAGTGCACCTTTGTGATAAATGTATCCTATCTCCCTTGGTCTGCAACCCAATATAGGAGAA